>JAGHPS010001111.1:0-33119 GCA_020976635.1 Castanea crenata | reverse complement strand
TTCTACTGCTACTAACAAGTTCTCTTTCCAAAATAAGATCGGACAGGGTGGCTTTGCTCCTGTCTACAAGGTAAATTTCCAAAAGAAAAATGAAATTGTTATAATGCAGAAACCATAAGTAGATATTAGATTGGGCAAAAGGAGTTTATATGTTTCCTTGTAATTGATAGGATTTCTAATTTTCAAGATGGCTTTCTCATAGGGTGTATTACTAACTGGACAAGAAATTGCAGTGAAGCGGCTTTCTCAAAATTCTGGACAAGGCCTCGTGGAATTTAAGAATGAAGCTATATTGATTGCAAAAGTTCAACACCACAATCTCGTTAAGCTCTTGGGATGCTGCATTTAAAGAGAAGAAAGGATGCTAATCTATGAGTACCTTCCCAATTACAAAAGCTTGGACAACCTCTTTGGTTTGAACCTTTAACACTAGATTCATTTCATCTTACTTAATTGGGGTCTTATATTGTTTGTTTGCATAGTACTAAAAAAATAACAATCAAATTTAAATTAAGGAAAAGAGATGTTAACATTCTTGATTTTATTCTTTTTATAGATGAGACTAAAATGAAATCATTGACTTGGAAGAAGTGCTTCAACATTGTTATGGGGATTGCATGAGGACTTCTGTATCTTCATCAAGACTCTAGGCTAAGAATCATCTATAGGGATCTTAAAGCAAGCAACATCATACTAGATAGTGATCAGATGAACCCCAAAATCTCATACTTTGGCATTGCAAGAATTTTTGTAGGAGAAAAACAAAAGAAAAGACCAAGAGAGTAATTGGAACATAGTGATGACTTTCCTTAAGAGTATTTCGAAATTGGGTGAAACTTAAGTATATTTCTTAGGTGCAATACATTAAGATCCCCAATTAAATTCAAATGCATAAATGTAGTGAATTTAATTTTCCTTGGAAAAGATAATACTTTGTATTTCATTGATCAATATAACCATGTGTTTGAATTTAATGGAAAAACCTAATGTAATGCACCTAAGGAATTATACTTAATTTTCCTACTTACAAATGTTGAAACTCTTGCTTTGTCTTGTAGTGGCTATACGTCTCTAGAATATGTAATGAGAGGGCACTTTTCAGTGAAATTAGATATCTTCAACTTTTGTGTGTTATTATTAGAGATAGTAAGCAGACAGAAAAATTGGAGATTTAGAGCTCGATTGGTTTGGCCATGACTCAGTTTTCATAACTCAATACTAATAACTCATAACTCAAACTCAAAACTCATAACTCATAACCCAAACTTCACTTTATCTCAAAAACTCCAAAATTCTTGTTTGGTCACATAACTCATTTACATAACTCACATTTTGCCAATATAACTCATATTTCAGAAATAGAAAACAAAAACACAAAAATTCTGTTTTCAGTTTTCATGATCCATCACTCAAAATTTTGAGTTTTGAGTGATGAATACATCACCCAAAAACCAAGCCAAACAAGATTTTTTTGGTGGAACCCACGCGTTTTGGAAACTCAGTGATGAAAACTGAGGGAGAAAATGGCCCACTAGCCCTAATTTCTCAAGAATATTGTTAGTAGGAACTGCTTCAGAAGTATATACAATACTAGCATCTCGACTCTTAGAGAGTTGATTTAAAGCCTATAAATCGACTCTTATATACTCGATTTGTATGTGCTGATCAGATCTGATGTGGCGCTTTTCCACGTGGCGGCCACCTGGAAATCGACTCTTAGAGAGTCGATTTACATGTGAAGGATTAGATACCCTATTTATGTTGTCAGTTGGATGAGGGGGACTCCAGGTAGATATTGAGTCTTATAGACTCGGTTTTTAAAAAGGAAAATCGAGTCTCAGAGACTTGATTTTCAATGGTTGGTCCACCTTGCTCCACGTGGTTAGGGCAGCTACTTTTTATCATATAATACCCATTTTCCGGGGTCTGCCGTTTGCCACACCAAAAATTCCAGCAGCTCTCTCTTCCTCTCTCACTCTCTCTCTCTCACTCTCATAGAAAACTTCAAATCAAACTCACCCTCCATTTACACATTCTCATGTCAAGTAAGGTTTTTATACACTCTCTCTAGTTGTTAGTTTTTTTTTTTTTTTTTTTTTGAATAGTTGTTAGTTACATATATGTAATGTTAGGGTTTTTTTATGGGTAGTTGTTAGTTACATATTTGTAATGTTAGGTTTTTTTGGGTATGTATCATGAGTTTTTTGTTTGGTTTGTTATTTTTCTTTATATTTTTGATAGAATGATTTGAATATTTGTGTGTTTAGTTTTTATTTTTATTTTTTTTTATTTGAGTATGATTAATGAATTTTGTTTTTGTTTTTGTTTTTGTTTAGAAACAAATGGTAATGATTGAGTATATATGCTAATGTGGGGTTTGTACATGCATATGATGTAACAAGTTAGTGTATATATGCTAGGCTTTTTTTTTTTAATTTTTTTATAAGAAGTAAAAAATATTTAAGATATATTTGTATTGTTAGGCTTTTATCATGGCTGTTTTTGTTGTTGTTTGGTTTAATATTTTTCATTATTTTTTTGTTAGAATGATTTGAAATTTTGTAGTGGGGGTAAGTGTTTTCTTTAGTTTTTTTATTTGTTTGAGTATGAAATGATAATGATTGAGTGTGTTTGTATGTGACGTGGAGTGAGTATATGCAAATGTGGGGTGTGTTTGATGTAAGAAGTTGTAATTTTTGTACTTTGAGTACATAAAAATGTTTTGTAATTGTGTTAAAATATGTCACTAACATGACGTGTGTGAGGTAGAGACTTACTTCAGGGACAGTGGACCACGCACTGGAGGACCATAAGCACCCACTGGCGGGCCATGTTCAACTGTCAGACACAAATATGGGAACCTGGCCCATGCCCAATACTGGACCAACAGCAAACACCCACCAATCTGATTAGCTTTCTTATTGCTTGCCCTGCATAACTCTCGGTACAACCATGCAAGGCAAGCACTTCCCCAACTGTACCTTCGTGGGTTGCGAAGGTCTTCCAACTGCTGCACCCACATTAGATGCACCCTATCGCCAGATTTGTCCATGAAGATTGTGTCCCCTAGTAGCGCTAGGATTTAGCATCGTGCGTACTTATGCAACTGATCCTTTGTGGCATTATGCGGCAATGGATTGGCAACAGCTTCCAAAAACCGTTGGATGAGAATCCTCTGGCCATGAAGTTCCTTTCTTTGATTATTTATAGGTCGGAAGCCAAGAAATTCTTCACACACATTCTCCCATTCTTTCTGCGTGCTCCCTGTAATAACCTCGCTGTCAACAGGAAGCCCGAGAAGAACCTCCACATCTTGTAATGTATGGTGACCTCACCATGTGGCATGTGGAAGGTGTGAGTCTTCTGCCGCCATCGCTCCACTAAGGCCGTTATCAGGCCGTGGTCAATCTCTCTACCCGGGGTCCTGAGGAGTCCCTCCAAACCAAGTGCCTTAATGATGTCAACGACTCGGTCGTCCACCATTGGCTCTCGATCGGAGAACTCTTCAGTACAAACATGGCATTTAAGGGACCCTGGATCCTGCACAGAACAAAACCATGGATTAATATATGACAGCAAGTGCGTGTACATTGTATGAATCAAATGCTTGTACATTCGTTAAATATTTAGTGTTGTGTTTTACCTGCCCATTCCAAATAGCTTCTGACTGATGGTTGGCCTGCAACGTCAACACCGACTGGTCAATGGAGCCAGGCTGTGCGTAGTCAATCTGTCCAGCATTTGCAGCAGCCATACTGCACAAGAATGATAAGCAATTAGTAGGTAATAGACATTGAAAACAAAAAGAATTGGCAAACTAAGGAAAGCTGTAGCAAATTGATAATTCAAGCTGAGGAAACAATTGGCAAGCTTACAAGAAATCACTCTATCATAGGCAACATATTGGAAAATTGGAAATGAATACCCACAATTTTGTGAGGTCCTGCCTATAAGATTTCTTGTGTCAAGAAATTCTCCAGTCGCTACATAACCTCACCCACGTGATTTTAGGATCAACAACTCAAGGTGAGTTTAAATACTTAAAATAAACATAACATCTAACAGGACAGGACCATTCCTTAAAGGTCTCCAAGCCAACTCAAGGTGGACATGTCAGAACTTCTTTTAGTACTTTTCATCATATAGAGAATAAAGTTGCATATACTGTAAGGCCAGCCACAGGTGATTAAAAGAATATTTGTCCATGAAATTGCCAGACCTCAAATGAGGATGTTGATAGATGAGTGGCAAGGGAAAAAGTTAAAAATAAAGACCACTAAACATAAGTGCCAAGTTTTCTTGGGGCCAAAAGCTCACTGATAATTTTTTTTTTTTTTTAAATCAAGTCCTAACTTGAGCACAAATTTTAAAGTTTTATTAATTAGACAATGAACAATCTATCATTGGCTCACTTTATCTATACACTAGGATGCTTTCCCAATTTCACATGAGTTTTATTGGCATATAGTTTTCAATCTGCAAACAGATCCCACAGTTAAGGTAAATTCTAGGTTTAGACTTTAAACTTGGTCAAGGTCCCACAGTTAAGGCAAATAGATCCCACAGTTAAGGCAAAATTCTTCAAACTTGGCAAGGTCCAATCAACTATATCACTGCCTTATGTTAAAGTTTTTTAGTCCTAATGATTCAATTTGGAAGACTACTTTAAGTCCTAATGATCCTTTCAGTTGTACAGATAAAACAGAGTACCACACGAAACAATCAGTTCAATCATAATTTTCGAACAAAAACCACAAACCCACATGAAAAAATCACACAATTGAGAAAAACATACATGAGAACTAAGTGAGAGTGGAGAGTGGAGAGGGTGCTTGAGAGTGGAGACTGAGTGAGTGAGTGACAGCTTAGGGGACGAGTGAGAGAGGTGCGTGCGTGAGAGTGAGAGGGTGAGTGACAGAGAGTGGAGAGGTCTGCGAGAGTGAGTGACAAAGAGTGGAGAGAGCTGCGAGAGTGAGAGGGTGAGTGACAGAGAGTGGAGAGAGCTGCGAGAGGTCTGCAAGAGTGAGAGGGTGAGTGACAGAGAGTGGAGAGAGGCATGAGAGGTCTGGTCTGTGTGAGAGGCTTGGCTTAATTTTGAAAAACCCCTATTAGAAATCGAGTCTCAATGACTCGGTTTCCAGGTGGATCACTCATAGCTGCCACGTCACATATAAACCGAGTATTTAAGAGTCGATATATAAATCAACTTTTAGGAACTCGATTTCCAGGTGGCCGCCACGTGGAAAATCGCCACATCAGATCTGATCAGATCATGGAAATCGAGTATCTAAGAGTCGATTTATAGGCTCAAAATCGACTCTATAAGAGCCGAGATGTTACTATTGTATATACTTTCAAAACGCCGCCTACTAACTATATTCTTCAACAACAATGGCTAATTGCCCATTTTGGCCAAAACTGAGTGATATCACTCAAAATCATGGTAATCACCCTTGCCATGACCTCAACCAACTAGGACATGCGAGAATAAGAACTCATTAAGCTTGAGTTTTTAATCACGTGAACTCAAAGTCTTCAGCTCTAACAAATTCGGAAACATGATTGGAATTATTTCGGGCATGGAAATTGTGGAATGAAGGAAATCCACTAGAACTCATGGATGCACTTAAGGAGGAATCATTTTCTGCAAATGAAGTGATGAGATGTATCCAAGTGGGTCTTTTGTGTATACAACAACGAATGGAAGACAGAACAATTATGTCATCTGTGTTATTAATGTTGTCAACTAAGAATACAATGGTGCCCCAACCCAAGGAACCTGGTTTTTGTAGTACTAAAGTTTCTTTTATGGGAATTGACACATCATCGAGTGGACAAAATCCTCATTCTGCTAATGAGGTTACTGTCACTTCTTTAGGCGCAAGATAGAAACATTGCTTTGGATACAAATGTCTATAATAAAAAATAAAAAGAATTTTACAGATTTTATGTTGTACAATTCTCCACAAAGGAGAATAAACTAAATACAACACAATTTCAAAGATTCATTGATGATTTTTAGGTGGGTTAAATAATTTTTTGCAAATTTATTTTATTGTTTTTCACATTTAATTAATTATTACATTATCATAATTCAACCTAGGGTTAAATTTCGTGATAAAATTTTTGAACGTTTTCTTTTTTTAAGCTATTTCAAAGTTTAGGTTTTCCTCCCTTTTCTCTCTCTCTCTCTCTCTCTCTCTCTCTCTCTTTAAGAAAAAAAAATGTTTTGGTTCTAAAAACTATGGTCTAAGTACATTAAAACTACATTCAGCAAAAAACGAAAAAAAAAGGAGTACAGCCTTTTGGTGAAAAACTTTTAATAGACACATTTTGGTGGTTTCAACAAGAGAAATGCTATGTTCAAGATTTTAATCATCTCTTCTCTGTTATAACTATTAAATTATTAAAAAAAATTAAAGGTTTTGAGTTTATCTAATGCTTAATAGTCACGACACTAAAAGAATAAGGCTAAAGTATTAAATTGAAAACAATTACAAACCTTGGGGATGGACATTTAAAATTTGAAATATAAGGGGATAAAGCCAAAATGATCCTAAATTTAGGGGTTGAGAAAATAAATAAATAAATAAATATATATATATATATATATATATATATATATATATATATATATATATATATATATATATATATGTGTGTGTGTGTGTGTGTGTGTAGTAAGAAGAAGAAAGAAAGGAAGGAAGATGAATAACCTGCGAATGTGGACATTATTAGTCAAAAGTCATTTATTAATAAAAAAGTGTTAGGTTCTAAGACTTTAGGATCTAAATACATTAGAACTTTAATGTGTAATGTTGGCAAACCATGATCAAAACTTAGAGTCTAGTTTTAGGCTGCTCAAAGTGTGTTTATTGTAAAATTGGAACCAAGTGTATTGTAGGATTTATTAGACAAAATCTGCAAGGTTCGATCAATCAAAAATTAGACTCGATCGATCGAAGTTCGTGCAGATTGTTCTTCTGCACAATTTTTCAACTCAGCCTAAGCTCGTTTGACGTGTAGGGTTTTATGTTTTATGTCTCATATAAATAAAAAAACCCTAGCCACGTTTTAGAGATTGTTGATATGTTATGTGTGTGAATATCTTGTGAGATCTAGATGTGTTTACCTTCATACACACTTAGGGTTATCAAGATCAAGATTAATGTCGACAGCTTGGTGATCGCTTCAATTGCTGTTTCAAGAGCTTAAAGAAAAACACAAGTGGGTGTACTTGTGGATGCTGTGGATCTGAGAAAGAAGTAGTCCGTGAACTCGGAACTGTCACATGGTCATGGTAGTAAGTTTTCTACTTGAGGTAGCAATAGAATGTTAGTGGTCTAAGTCGCTATTGTAAAACTTCAATTCTTTCGTAGTAGATCTTGTTTTACCTTGAGGATAGTTAAGTTGAATCTTCTCTAGGTTTTTTACTAGTTTAGTTTTCCTGGGTCATCAGATCTTTGTGTTCTTTATATTTTTCGTTGCTTTACATGATATGATTGTTATTGTTTTAATATAGATCTAAATAATAAACCTAAGTATTCACTTGGCTAAATAACTAGATTAAACAACTTGTGTTTTAAGGGGTCTAAAAACGTACAAGTGGTATCAAAGCATGTTTGCTCTATTGTTTAGATCTTTTGATCTAAGAGTTGATCCTTAACCCTTATTGTCATGGAACACGGTTACTCTGTTGTGATCCCACCTCACTTTGATGGGAACAACTATGCCTACTGGAAAGTAATGATGAAAGCATTCCTGAAATCTATTGATGAGAGGGTTTGGAATTCCGTTGAATACAGATGGGAGAAGCCGACTACTCCTGTGAGCGAGTGACAAACTTCTCACAAACTTCCATGCAGCAAAAGTACTTTTAGACACGTTGGAACCAAACTAGGTGGTTTTTTTTGTTGGAGTTTGTGTTTCTGGGTTTTTGTTAAATTCTTATTTTACTGCTGGATCTAATTCAATTCATGTTTCTGGATGTGTTGGAATGATTTGGATTTCACGGGATTTTATAGGTTATTTACAAAACAAGAATTCAAACTCGAACCTGGCCAAGCATGTTTGTTCATAAGAGATTGCACTACTGATCCAAACCTTGAGGTTTGCAACGTAATCATCTATCTTACTTTTTTTTTTTTTTTTTTTGGTTTTGTGGTGGTTGCCATTACAAACACAAATCTAACCTGGAACCCCACATTTAATTTGCATTTCAGTTATGGGTTTGTTTTTAATTTGATTTGTATTTTTGTGTTTGGTTCTCAAGAAAGTTCAAGAAAAATTGGTAATGTGATTTGTAAATTTGATTTGTATTTTTGTATTTGATTGCCAAGAAAATGCAAGAAATTTTGAGAATATTCTTACAATTTTTTTTTAATCATTAAAATTGAGGAAGTATGTGTTTTTGTAAAAAAAAAAAAAAAAAATTTAAAAGCTGATGTGACACTTTTAATATTTATGAAAAATATTTTTTATTAGCCATGCTAGATTCAAATGTTCAACTATGTATACTGTTGGTCACGTAAGCATATTTTCATTAATGATTTAATGGTAGAGACCAAATTGATTATAAATTGAAAATAACTTGAATCAAATTGACTACTACCAAAATGTTAGAACCAAATTGACCGTTAAAACAGGAAAAACTAAACATAGTCACAGATTACAAGAGGAGCAATGTCATCAAGAGTGGACTCAAGCCCCACTTGTTGCTCATTGCCAAACTTAGCATGTCTAGCCAGGTGATGGGCAACCGTGTTGCCTGATTGTTTTACATGAGAGAAAATGAAATTACGAAGATCAACAGCTAGTACAAGGGAGTCATACAGAATGTGGCCGTATTCAGGGTTACTCATGTCCCTCTCTTGGAGAGCTTTTGTAATTAATTTAGCGTCCCCTTCAAAGACGGCATCGAAGATATTTAGGGGCTGTTTGGTTGGTTAGTTTGAGTAATGTTGTTTGAGTGTTTTTGATATACATGTGGGTGAAAAAGTGTGTAAGGTTGTTTAAAATGTGAAAATGTTGGTTAGAATTGACCAACCAAATAGGCCTTTAGTTCTTTTGCGAATTGGATGGCTCTCCTACAAGCCAGGGCTTCCATAGTAGCCACCGAACTTGGTTTCCAGCAAAGTGTTTTATGCAAAATGTTTTGTGCTAGTTTTTAATTCTAAAATTAAGACTTAATGAAGTTCACACATGGGGATTAAAGAGGCCATAACCTTTTTTTTTTTTTTTAAAGAAACCAACCAATTAGAGCATTATCTGCTTCTACTAAATAGCCAAGTGAGCTTTGATAAAGTTTGAAACAACTTGAGTTAGTACTCCTCCGAGTGCATGTCTCACTTCATCACTAAATTACAAAGCCATCCAAAATTCTTAACAAGATGATTCCTCAAATTAAGCATCCTATTGCCTCGTGATTTCCATCTTCAAAAGTTAAAATCCCGTATTCATATTTTCCACAAAAGAGAACTTTTCTTGCATGAGACACTTCGTTCTAATAGAAGAAAGAAACCAATTAAGAAAATAGATTGGTGCTAAGAATACTACAAATTTAATCAGTTTATGTTTCTTTGGCTATAACATTTCAAAGACCTTTTTTATAAGTTCAATTAAGTGATGCTAAACCCCATGCATCCTCATTCACTTTCCTAAATTTTTAGTTGAATATCACACGATGAACTTCACAAAATCTTCTTTATTATCACTTAAACATAGGTCTCACCACATGTATATACATATATTTATATAATCCCTCCCCCTACACACACAGAAACATATCGTATAGTTATGTTTTTCATGCACACGTGAGTTGAACTTTGTCAATTTTCAGTCCACTAATGCTTCACAAATTTGTTTGGACAAGCTAAAAAAAACTTTTATTATCATTTGCATCCTAGTTTCTTGTACAGGTGTAAGTATTTGACTAGTCTTGCACAATAAGTACACAATTCCTATATACATGTGTTGCAATTATTATACGTAACCGAAATCAATGCCGAAAACTTCTCCAAACAAAGTGGACCGCTTCTCTAATCGCCTAATCCCCGACAACGGCACCAAAAATTTGCTGCAACTTAAATAATACTCCCAAGTGCTAAATTGTCGCGAAGTAATAACTCGGTAAGTCTAAGGTCAAATCCATAGGGAAAAGGGAATTGATTAGCAAACTAGAAGAGAATAAAACTAAAATAATTAAGTTTATTTGAAAATATTTTTGGGGGTTTAGTAAAAGTAATTTAAATTGAAAGAAAATAAGAATATATTAAGGCGCTAAGGTTTAGGGATTCACACACAACACATCTATTGGTAGTCTTAACAATATTTAGTTTATAACTCAACTAAAATTCATATGAAGGATGATCTTAGTCGGATGATTTAACAATAAAAACTCAAGAATTAATTGTCTAAGGTAGTTTCATGAAATTGATTGATTTTAGGCAAAACAAAACTAGTAAATGAGTTCGCAAGGGATACGAAGCATTTAATGCGCCCCGAGTCTATGATAAATCAAAGGATTATACAAAATAGTGGGGGTGTCAGGTTCAGGCCAGGGATTTAACAATAAAAACTCAAGAATTAATTGTCTAAGGTAGTTTCATGAAATTGATTGATTTTAGGCAAAACAAAACTAGTGAATTTGTTCACAGGGAATACTAAGCATTTAATGTGCCCGGAGCCTATGATAAATCAAAGGATTATACAGAACAGTGGAGGCGCCACATTCAGGCCAGGGTGTTCCTAGGAACACCTTGACCTGAAAAAAAAATTATATATAATAATTAAAAACATTTTATTTGTTTACCCTTAAAAAAAATTAGAAACACCTTCAACCAAAATTAGGAACACCCTCTACCAAAAATGGATTCCGGGCCGAAACAAAAACTCTTAATTTCCCATACAAAATAATGAAAATATAAACCTATAATCCAAACAAAGCAGATATAGATCAATAATGGAGGTGAGGAGATGTTGTGCTAGGTAGAGGTGGCTTGAGAGAGGAGCATGGAGGTGCTATTCGGGATGAACGATGCTTGTTGAAAGAAGCATGGTGGCGGTGTAAAATGATGCTTGAGGAGAACATTGAGAGAGAAGAAAAGCTGTGACTAAGAAATAAGGAAGAAGAAAGAAAAGAGGAAAGTAGACCTGAAGAAAAATCTAGAAGAGACTGGATAGAGATAAGGTGTAAAGCACGTGTGAAGGAGAGAAAAACGGACCTCATGGAGAAAACAAAGGAAAAGGGAAAAGAAGTTATTAAAAATAAAATGAAATTAAAGGGTGGGCCTTGGTTTATGGTTTGGGTTATGACATGTGTATAATTTAAGGCTTGGGTTTATCACTTGATTGGCCCACTCAACTTTTAATTACATTATAAATATTAATTATACACATAACAAATTATAGAAGACAATTAATAAACAAATTAAACAACTAAATTATGTTAGGCTAAGCAATAATGAAACAATACATTATAAAAGACAAACAAATTAAATTATGTTAGTCTAAATAATAATTAATAATTTTATAATTAATGAAACAACAATATAATAAATTATAGTTTATAAAAGACAAACAAATTAATAAAACAACTAAATAACAATAATTAATAATTTTATTAATATTTCAAATGAACTTATAGTTTATTGTTTATTCTTTTGCTAGAATTATGGACAAATATTTGATAAGATAATCACGTAGAAGGCAATTATAAACTTTATATATTTACATGTTTTTTTTTATTGTTGTTGTTGTCAATATACAAAATTTTCTTTTTATTAGATTGTGTAATTTATACTTATTGAGGAACACCCGAAAAAAATTCCTAGAGCTGCCACTAATACAGAACTAAACATTTTTTTAGATGAGTAAAACATTCAAAGAAATAAAAATATAAGTATTAAAACCAATAAATAATTGTTAAAAACATAACAATAAACGGTTGGGTTTCACCATTTGCCTTAGCAAGGCTTTTAGCAAGCCATAACACAAATAAAACTTTAAAAACTGTAAAGAAACTTTAAGAAAACCTAAATTATGTTCTACGGTAGTTCCCTCCTGAATTTTGCCCTAAAGAGCCTTTAAATAGGTTAAGGAATCCTATTACAAGTTGAATTCCTGTTTGGAGAAAATCTCAGGTTTTTGGGCTTCAATTAACCGACGTTTTTGGCCCATTTAACTTCAGAATTATGACTTTTGGTAAACTATAAAGTTGTAGCCCTTTAAGTTAACTTTCCATCCCGACTTGAATCATCTTGATTGGACATCTGAGCCAAACGTTATGCTCCAAATACTGACTGGTGCGCCGGCTGGAATCCTAATCTGAATTGGACTTAAATTTAGTGCAAATTTCCTTTGATTCCTTGCTCCAATTGGACTTGAATTTAATTGGGTTGGCATTCTTTGACTTCATCATGGCTCTTGTAGAAGTAAGTCCATTAGCTTTTGTTTTTGCACAAATCCACTTATTGAATTTCATTATCCTCTAAAAAAAAAATTCACTCATTAAAATTCAATTAAACACAAAGTTGATTATTTAGCATTATTCTAAAACCAACTATAAAATTCATAAATTAACTCAAAATAAGTATGATAATACTTTCTAATAATGATATAAATATGCAAAATTAAGCTATTATCACTACGCATGTGCCATCATAATAATGTTGCTACTTGTTGCAATTATGATTTGAAACTATATTCAATGCCACTGCATGTACCATAATAACAAAATTGATACTAAAAATGTAACTCTGATTTCCACTTTATGTTTATGTTATGAAAATAAAGGTTTCGCTTTTGCATCCATCTAATTCTTCACTTTTATTGCTTTTTGTCAATGCTTTTGATATCGTTCTCTTAGTCTTTTTCCACTACAGAAATCTACTCATAAGCATTAACTTGAGTTTCTTCTTATTTCAATGAAGTTGATTATTAATTGAGTTCCATATCAATATATTCTGCAAATTTTTGTGAATTGAATTTGTGATTACATTGCAGGATAAGCCTGGAGAAGCTTTGGAAGTCATGTATGTAGAGAGGAAAAATTCCCGAC
Source organism: Castanea crenata (assembly GCA_020976635.1). Taxonomy (NCBI): domain Eukaryota; kingdom Viridiplantae; phylum Streptophyta; class Magnoliopsida; order Fagales; family Fagaceae; genus Castanea; species Castanea crenata. The sequence goes on along the minus strand of JAGHPS010001111.1, from coordinate 20,062 downwards.
CTATCACAAGCTGACACATCATTACTACCAAAGTCCACAAAATATAACCAATTACAAAGCGCCACGTACTGCTGCTAGGTTTTGCCATCACTATTCAGAAACCAGTAGAAATTCGCCAAGTGTCATTGAAATGAAGGCATGAAACTGCATCAGCAGGTGTAAGCGATGACACAAGCAGCCTCGCACGTGTAAGCAGTGACACAAGCACTCAGCACGTGTAAGCGATGACATAAGCGGACCAATCAAGCTGTGACAAGTGTCACCAATCAGACTCCGCCACGTGTCGCTCACCTACCCCTAAACTCCTATAAATAGAAGCCTTCCCAAGACATTGATGAGGAGGGGATGGAGGGACAAACACAACACACAGAGACAGGACGGAGACAGAAGGAAGAAGATATCTTGAGTTCAGAAATCCAGAAGCTCTACCGGAATCAAACCCCGAAGCCTCCAAGAACTTCAACCTCGAATACAAACAACATTTGAAGCAAAGTCATCCAAACAACTTGTCCAGATCTCAAAGTTCACTAGAATCAAGCTCAAAAGCCTCCAGAAACCTCAACAAACTACAAATTGGTGAAGCTCTACGGATTCAAGCCTCCAAAGCTCCGAAGAACTTCCACCACAAACCTTCAAATACGAAGAACAATCGAAGAGGAATCATCCAAATCATATTCCTAAATCTCAAAGTTCACTGGAATCAAGCTCAAAAGCCTTCAGAAACCTCAACAAACCACAAATCGGTGAAGTTCTACGGATTCAAGCCTCTAAAGCACCGAAGAATTTCCACCACAAACCTTCAAACACGAAGAACACATGAAGAACACACGAAGAACACACGAAGAACACGAAGAACAAAGAATTTCTAACAAGCTCATAGCCAGAGATTCATCGTAATTCCGTTTCAAAGATCTTCGATCCATTCTTCAGCTAAATTGAAGAATATCTTATGTTCAAATCCAAATCACATTACCACAATTACAATCAATAAATCTTTCAAGGAGATTGAATTAGAGGATCACTCTTTTGTAATTACAGAGAATTGTACCACATATTTATCAATACAAATTCGCATTTGTGAAACTATTTTACTTGTTTGATTTATTTCGAACCAAGAAATTTAGTCGTCCACAAATTTTGGCACGCCCAGTGGGACCTCTCTGCCTCTCATCTCATTCTCCTTCAAAGAAAAAAGATTTCATCATCTTGCTACCAACTTCAATGGCCTCTAGCAAGAACATTCAAGCTTCAACAATAGCTACTTCAATTAAACTTGGTACGGCTACCACCAACAGTTGCATTGAAGCAATCAATTGTAGCCAGCCTAAAGCTCACAATCAACTTCAATCTCAATCAACCAAGGAAGCCAAGGTCCAGACAATCATTTCCTTAGACCCTCTTAAAAGAAACAAGGTCATCAACAAGGACACTTCCACCTTGGAACACCTCAAGTATGGGGGCAAATCCCCTTCTTCCTCCACAAGAAGCTGGTCGCACGATTTCTCTCTCATCAAAGGGAACCCAAAAGATGAGATTTCACGTGCTTACTTCAATTCACTTCCTTCTCCATCATCTGTGGAAGTTGTGTCAGTCATGATGACTAACACCTCTACCATGGAAGAAAAGATGGCTGAAATGGAACAAAGGGTCGTCATTCTCACAAAAGCACTTGAAGATAAGGACCTCCAAATTGCAACTTTAATGAACAAACTCGAAGTACAAGATCTTGGTGAATCAAGCCATGGTCATAAATTCGCATCTGCAAAGGATGATGAAGGGAAAGAAATTGAAAACACTCCCCGACAAGAACAATCCACCTCAATGGCCTCAATATCTGTCCAACAACTGCAGGACATGATAACAAATACCATACGAGCACAATATGGAGGTTCTTCTACAAATTCTCTCTTATATTCAAAACCCTATACGAAGCGCATTGACAATATGAGAACGCCAAATGGGTATCAACCCCCTAAGTTCTTGCAATTTGATGGAATGGGAAACCCTAAGCAACACATTGCTCACTTTGTAGAAACTTGCGAGAATGCAGGGACTCAAGGAGGCCTTTTTGTAAAGCAGTTCGTTCGTTCACTAAAAGGGAATGCCTTTGATTGGTATACAGACTTAGAACCTGAGTCAATCGATAGTTGGGAACAACTTGAAAGGGAGTTCCTCAACCGGTTCTACAGCACACGACATACGGTAAGTATGATGGAGCTTACCAATACTAAACAGTGGAAAGACGAGCCCGTTGTTGACTATATCAATCGATGACATTCTTTGAGTCTAGACTGTAAAGATAGACTTTCTGAAATATCTTCTGTAGAAATGTGCATCCAAGGCATGCACTGGGGACTTCTGTACATCCTGCAAGGGATAAAACCCCGAACATTCGAAGAATTGGCAACTCGTGCGCACGACATGGAATTGATTATCTCTAACCATGGAAATACAAAACCTCCCATACCTGAGGAAAGCAGAAAGGAAGTAATGAATGATAGGAATGCAAAAGGCAATCTCAAAGACCCAATAACTGTTAACACTACCATAGTTAAGGTCCCAAGGAGAGGAGCAAAGACAAATGAAAAACAACTTGAAGGATGGCAAAAGAACGAAGTACGTCGTCTGACCTTTAAGGAACGTGAGCAAAAATCATATCCCTTCCCCGATGAAGACGTGCCAAACATCTTAGAACAACTATTGCAATTACAGCTGGTTGAATTGCTAGAATGCAAGCGACCAGAAGACATAGGGAAAGTTGATGACCCTAACTACTGCAAATATCATCGCATCATTGGCCACCCAATTCAAAAATGCTTCGTCTTCAAAGAACAAATCATGAAGCTTGCCAAAGAAAACAAGATTGATCTAGACCTTGATGAAGTTGTCGGGTCAAACCATGTGACCGTTGCTTGTGATGTACTTCCAACTCTCAGGCAGGGGGCAAACACCAATAAGGCTTACAAATTGATTGATAATGAGAGTGTAAGGATCGGCCCCATCAATGGGAAGTTCCTCAAACGCTTCTATGCTTGAAAATCAAGAATTGCTCCTCGGTAAGAGTTTAAACTACCCACTGCAGTACTACAAGGGTACATGATGTTTTCCCATTACCTTTGAAAGTGCACAAATAAGGAGAAATTAATCCCACTCTATGTCACCAATTATGAGTGTGGCGTAGTGGTTGGATGTCCATGTCACCCTTGAGGCCAAGGTCTCGGGTTCGATTAGAGATGATACCCACTATTGCACAATTGGTACCCATGAAATGCCGTGGGGTGTAGGGCGAGGATTACACACGTGAGCCCTCCCTTTTTGTAAAAAAAAAAAAAAAAAAAAAAAAAAAAAAAAAAAAAAAAAAGCAAAAAAAAAAAAAAAAAAAAAAAAAAAAGCAAAAAAAAAAAAACAAAAACAAAAACAAAAACAAAAACAAAGAAAAAAAATCATCAAAACCATGAAAAAAAAAATCATCAAAACCATGAAAAAAAATCATTAAAAAAAAAAAAATTGTTTGGTTGAACTACGTAATGACTTGATCCCTCTCCGGGGTACGTAGGCAGCTTAGTACTTCTCACTAAGTTCAGTCACATAAGAAAAAAAGGACCGCCAGTCTAGCTTGAAGAGTTTATCCAAAAGTCGTTAACATGCTTTCAAGAACTCTTTGATCGGCAAGGCGTCGCTTAAGATCAATCAATTGCTCATTATATGATGTTCAAAGACCATTGTGGTAGAAAGTGATAGCTGCAAAGAATTGGTGTTACTTAGCTTTCCTTGAAATAATGATAAGTTAATTCTCGGTTGTGGAGTAAAATAAAATCTTCAAACTTCTGTTGCAAGGAATGGAGTCTGCATGGCATTGCTCATCTTTTGTGGACATATTCCCATGTCTCTGAAGTATACTTTGGCATCACTTATCTCCTGGGGGCATCTTTTTTTTACCTTTCAAGTCTAGGCTATATTGTCTCTCTTCTAGGATGTGCCACTTCACAACTCTGAAATTTGAACCACATCATCTCCCTTCTGAGTGGTGTTGTTTCACATCATGTCTCTAAAATCTGGACAACGTCACCTTCCTCCAACATCTGAAGTTGATGTTGCATCATCTCTCCTCTAAGGGCGTGTTCGTGCAATGTCAAAATCATGGCGGCATTCTTCTCACATCTTCAAGGTTTTATTGGCATCTCTTTGCATCCTCAAAGTCTTGATGGGAGCTTCTTGAAACTTCAAGCTTCATTATAAAGGCCAATATTAGTGCAACTTCGATGCGAATGAAGTGTTGACATAGCTTTATGGCAAAAATGGATGTCGGCACGGCTTTGGTGCAGATGAACTGTTGACGTGGCTTCATGGTGAAGATGAATGTTGGCACGGCTTTGATGCGAAGGAAGTGTTGACGTTGCTTCATGGTAAAAATGGATGTCGGCACGGCTTCGGTGCAGATGAACTGTTGACGTGGCTTCATGGTGAAGATGAATGTTGGCACGGCTTTGATGCGAAGGAAGTGTTGACGTTGCTTCATGGTAAAAATGGATGTCGGCATGGCTTCGGTGCAAATGAAGTGTTGGCGTAGCTTCATGGCAAAGATGAACGTTGACATGGCTTCTGTGCAAATGGAGTGTTGACCCGACTTCATGGCAAAAATGAATGTTGGCACGGCTTTGATGCGTAGGAAGTGTTGACGTTACTTCATGGCAAAAATGTATATTGGCATAGCTTCTGTGAATGAAGTATTAACGTAGCTTCATGGCAAAAATGAATATTGGCATGGCTTCTGTGCAAATGAAGTGTTGACGTAGCTTCATGGGCGATAGCATTATTGCCTAGCTGAATATCCTTATGGAAACGTCGTTGCAAAGACGAATATCACTAAAAGATTGTTGATGCAAGAAAAGAACGTAACAACATGAAGGCATACATTCTTGCAACGTTGCTATCAATGAAATACAAAGTCGCCAAATGAAAGCAAACACTTCTATGAGAACGTCAGCGTGAAGTTTGATGTCAAAACCCAAAGATCAAGGAAACTGAGCTGCAAAACAAAAACAAGCAACAAAAAAAAAAATGTCAGAAGAAAATCTCATTGCATGGCTAAACAAAGGATAAAAGAAAAAGAAAAAGAAAAAGAAAGAAAAAAAAATCTTAAAAGCTGGAGAAGAAGACTGAAGGCTAAGAATGCCCAAATGAACGAAGCCAATCTCACCTCTTATATAGAGAATTTCTGCTAAACTAGCAGACAAAAAAAAAAAAAAAAATGAAGAAAGTCAGCAAAAATGGTTCTACCAACCGACCAATGAAAAAAACTTATATTCACATTTCAGAAATGTGAAAACAATTGGAATTCAAAGTCAGATTTTGCAAACTCAAATGCACTTAAAATCAGAGAAGTCTGCGCTGAATTTTGAAATGAAAGAGCATCTTCAGCCATAGAGACAGAAGATAATGCAAGTCTGAATTCATGGCAAGTCACGTGGCAAGTCTAAATTTTTACATCCTGTCAGGGCGGCCACCACAAAATTAGACCAGAGAAAAAAAAGCCACAAGTCCAAACAAAGACCCACGACTTTCTCGTCCAAGTTTTTGAAAATCCAGACCTTATTTCACAAATCTGACACCACAGGAGTCTTCTACAGCCTTCGATCCCCCAAACCTGAAAAATACAGGCCCAGATACCCGGCCATGCGCCACCACGCGCCGTCACAAATTCTCAGTGACCCGCGGGTTTCTCATTCAAAACTGTGCAAATCTGTGCACAATTTCACAAAACTGACCACACAGGGCTCTTTAAAGGCCTTAGATCTTCAAAACCTAAAAATTTTAGGTTCAGAGGCCAAGCCACGCGCCGCCGGAAGCTCCGACAAAGGCACTCGCGCTCCCACGCGCCACCATCGTCCTCCACGCGCCTACACGCGCCGGACCTTCGCTCCCACGCGCGTGCACGCGCCACGCGTGACACGCGCTCCTCGTCGATGACGTCACGAATGACGTCACCCTCCTGGACCGGTTCGACCCGCTTAAACCCGGTTCGACCCGAAAATCGACCCGGATCCGGACCGCCTGAAAAAAAAAAAAAAAAAAAAAAAAAAAAAAAAAAAAAAAAAAAAAAAAAAAAAAAAAACTTTGACAAATTGAGACTTTGACTTTGATAAAAAAGTCAAAATTTTCAAGACAGACCTGTCCCACTCAATTTTTCGCGTACTTTCCAATTTTGGGGTCTGTTTCTTCAACCGAGACTCGAAAATTGCACAACAGTCCAATTTCTAAAAAATTTGACTTTTGCACAAATTTTGACCAAAAGTCAAAAATTTTAAGATTGACCTGTCTTGCTCAATTTTTCGCGTACTTTCTAATTTTGGGGTCTATTTATTCATTTGAGAATCCAAAATTGCTCAAATAGTGTGATTCTACAACTATTGGCTTTGATGTAGACTTTGACCAAAAATCAAGATGTTCAAGCAAAACTTGTCTTATCGGGTTTTCGCAAAGATTTTGATTTTGAAATCTAGGTATTTGTTTTGGACTTAAAAACTACACCCGCTTCTCCAAAGTACTAGCGGTGTCCAAAATTTAAGCTCTCAAGATTATAATTTGAGATCCATCCATTTGGTCTAGATTCCCTCAAAATTATCCTCCAGACTTGATCGAGGCTCTCCTTTCAAAAACAGATGAACTCTCACAAGTATGTCTCAAAATTGAAATTACACTGGGTCACTATTTCAGCCAATTATTTTCGTCGGTGCCTACCAATATCCAACCTAACGTTCCCATTCGGCGCCTACCATTCTCATCCACCGTTCCCACCAAAAAAATCTCATCCGCCGTTCTTAACTACCTAGCTACCATTCTTCATCTCCTTGCTATAAATAGAAGGGCCGGATCCGCTATATCCATCAAGAAAAAAAAAAACACATACACTGAGTCATGAAATGAAGATTTGCTTCTTTCAAATTTTCAAATCCTCATTCTCACAGCCAGTTCTCACTATGGCCTCGTCATGCTCAATACCTAGCAACCAAGATCGCTTCATGATCAGTTTGAAATCAACCCCTTCATGATTCAGTAGTAACCCTTCTCGCAACATCATCACTATTTTAGGATTCAAACAAATTTTGTTTCCTCACATAATGACCACGTTTGTTCATAGAGTTATTCATAACAAGGTCTGCATCGACCTACCATGCTTCCGTGGAATTGGTTGGCTAGGAAACCCAAGTCCAGCAGAGACACCTGTTCCTAAAAACAGGGCTTCCATAGTCTCTCTTCAACTGTTTGGTCTCCCAATAGAAGCGGTGGTTCGGAACAAACAGCAACTTGGCTGGTTTCTAAAACCAGGATCACAAGTTAGCTCCATCTTTCATTTGTTATGCTTTCCCAATAAATTTGCATCAAGTGAAGATGGTAAGAAGTGTTGGGGTATCCTACAAATTGTCTCCCATCCAACACTTGTGATGACCTCCAAGGTACCAACTCATCAGAAATTAGCCTTTGGTGTCGGTGAAGGGTCCCTAAAGCCTCATTCCATGTTTCCACCAGCATGGGGTCCAAAGGTCATCGTTGCTGGTACCACAAAATACACTTTCTGGAATTACTCCAACTTAAGATCAGCCTGAAGAATTTCAGAAAATATACTTCTGAAATTACTTCAACTTAATGTCTGTCAGTATGGTCCAGTTACACACGCGCATTCAACGACTTGCTGACGGACCTCATTCAGCATGCAGCCAGTCCCACATCCGAAGGTGTACTTCCCAGAGACATCTACGCCAGAAAATCCCCAACATGCAGGGTCAGGGCCATGATGTCATACGTTTCACCCACTCACTTGGCTTCATCACCATCTTCTTTACCACCACCACCAGCAGACCCAAAATCCCTTCTGAAATTACCTCAACTTAACCTGAGTGATGCGATAACGCAAGCACATTCAACCACCTTCACATACATTCTCTCTGTGATCCGAAGTATACCCTTCAGATATAACTTCACCAGAAGTCCTTAAAAATAAGAGGCTAGCTCCAGAGCTTTGCATGCTGTACCCAGCCAACATCCTCACCTCTTCTCCATCTTCAACACCCTGTGATCGCCACCAACAATCCAAAATACTCTTCTGAAATTACTTTGACTTAACCTTTGCTCAGAAAGCTCGGTCACACGAGCACATTCAAATACTGGCAGACCCCTTCTCGGTCTCAACAAAGCCTTTCATATGGGTAGGTCTATTCTTCTGCAATTACTTCATCCTGGTAAAAGCTCCACCACCATCAGCTATTTCACTAGAAGAATCAAGCATAAAAATCCATTTTTTTCAAGACTCACTCGCTCACCACACTCCAAAACTGTGTGCACGAACGAGTCTCGAGGAGGCATTTGTAGAGAGGGAAAATTCCCAACCTATCACAAGCTGACACATCATATTACCAAAGTCCACAAAATACAACCAATTACAAAGCGCCACGTACTGCTGCTAGGTTTTGCCATCACTATTTAGAAACCAGTAGAAATTCGCCAAGTGTCATTGAAATGAAGGCATGAAACTGCATCAGCAGGTGTAAGCGATGACACAAGCAGTCTCGCACGTGTAAGCGATGACACAAGCAGCCTCGCACGTGTAAGCAGTGACACAAGCACTCAGCACGTGTAAGCGATGACATAAGCGGACCAATCAAGCTGTGACAAGTGTCACCAATCAGACTCCACCACGTGTCGCTCACCTACCTCTAAACTCCTATAAATAGAAGCCTTCCCAAGATATTGATGAGGAGGGGACGGAGGGACAGACACAACACACAGAGACAGGACGGAGGGACAGACATAACACACAGAGACAGGACGGAGACAGAAGGAAGAAGATATCTTGAGTTCAGAAATCCAGAAGCTCTGCCGGAATCAAACCCCGAAGCCTCCAAGAAATTCAAGAACTTCAACCTCGAATACAAACAACATTCGAAGCAAAGTCATCCAAACAACTTGTCCAGATCTTAAAGTTCACTGGAATCAAGCTCAAAAGCCTCCAGAAACCTCAACAAACTAAAAATTGGTGAAGCTCTACGGATTCAAGCTTCCAAAGCTCTGAAGAACTTCCACCACAAACCTTCAAATACGAAGAACAATCGAAGAGGAATCATCCAAATCATATTCCTAAATCTCAAAGTTCACTGGAATCAAGCTCAAAAGCCTCCAGAAACCTCAACAAACCACAAATCGGTGAAGTTCTACGGATTCAAGCCTCTAAAGCACCGAAGAATTTCCACCACAAACCTTCAAACACGAAGAACACGAAGAACAAAGAATTTCTAACAAGCTCATAGCCAGAGATTCATCGTAATTCCGTTTCAAAGATCTTCGATCCATTCTTCAGCTAAATTGAAGAATATCTTATGTTCAAATCAAAATCACATTACCACAATTACAATCAATAAATCTTTCAAGGAGATTGAATCAGAGGATCACTCTTTTGTAATTACAGAGAATTGTACCACATATTTATCAATACAAATTCGCATTTGTGAAACTATTTTACTTGTTTGATTTATTTCGAACCAAGAAATTTAGTCATCCATAATGTATACCTATATGCCTGAAGAATTTGAGTAGATTGCAGCATTTGATTCAAGTAGGCGTTTCCGCCTTGAAGATTCTTTGCATGGGAGAATAATCTCTACGCCTTACCGTGTTTTCACAAACATGGAATTTAAAAAAGGCCTCCTTGCTAGTGTCATCATCAATTTTACACATATATTGGGAGTGCGAAGTATCACTTATGTTATGCTTATATTATGCCATGTTATGTTTTTCATACACTCATGAGTTGAACTTAATGTCATTTTTTCAGTCCATTAACTCCTTACAAATTTGTTTGGGCAAATTGTATAAAATTTTAAGGGTACGTAAATTACCAGTTTAGCCTCTAACCTTAAAAATGTGTGTCAATTGGATTCTTAACATTTCAAATTTACCTTTATTTATGTTATTGTGTTACAATGGTCATTGTCATTAAATGAAGACATGGCTAGCTACACTTGTATTGCCTCGTAGACTTTTTTTTTTTTCTTAAAAAAGAAAAACTGAAGCAAACAATTGAGATTTCAAAATCATTAAACAAAAATGAAGCAAATCCAAATCCCAATTTATCTCCCACCCATTTTCCAGATCTTTCTAAATTATGTGATACAATATAGTTATAAAATTTCTATTTAAACTTTATAGCCCTTTTCCATTCCAGCCTGGCCTGACCTGTTAACCTGTCAACAACTAGCCATACCTGACCCACTAGGCTCATGGGTCGGTTTATCCTAGCCCATTGCTGATCTTTACTTCCGTGTGACATACACACAAATACATAAGCATATTTTATGTTTATGTGTATGTTATGTTCTTCATACACATGACTTAAACTTTGCACCATTTCTTCAATCCATTATTGCTTCCCAAATATATAACCAAATGAGTTCCAAAAGGTTGTGAAAAGAGGTTAATAACTGAGATAAAAACGAGAGTATCCATCTCTTACATAATGGATTAGTTTTTTTAGTTTTTAAATTGGATTTTTTTTCTTGGGGTAATTCATATCAAGAAACTTCTTCGGCCAAATGTGCAGTCGTAGTTTCCTGAGCCGCAACTCATTTGGAAAACAAGCTTGGATCCACCTTCTCAAGCTTCTTAACATTGATTCCTCGTGTCATTGGAGCCATACGTACTAGATTCGTGATTGACAAACAAGGCTCTTGAAAAGCCGAGTTGCTTATAACTTGCGTCGTGATCATTAGACCAAGCCATCGTCGTCTTTAACGAGAGGAAACATGTTAACCTTGTCAGTAATCACGAAGGTTTTGATCAACTGTTTTATTAAAGTATAAACTAATATACTATAGTCTATAGTACTACTTTCTCAAAAAAAAAAAAAAAAATCCATAGTACTACCATATATTAGTTTAAAGTATTTTACGCATTTATATTTATACGGAGGATATGTGTAATTGGGTATATTAACAACCTTGTATCTTTTATTTTTTCTTTAAAGGTTGATACAGCATGGAAATATGTAGTTTAAATCTCAATAGTCTTCCCAATAACTCAGCTGGTGATCCTAGGGATGCTCTTTTTCATTATAAAAAGGTACATTTTATAAACTTTAAAACATATGTTGGATTAATTAGTTTGATCCTTTTATATTACTTTAACAAAATTAATAATTTGATTTGAAATGATTTTAACATATTCATCATTTCATGCATGAGTTACTTTTCTTAAAATCAATATATGTATATATCATTTCATATGTATCATTTTTACTATGTTATATGAAAAGGTTAATAACTAAAATAATACCAATATTTTACATAATAACCCTAAACCCAACTATAGACATAAAAATCTTAGATATATTTATCTAAAAAATTGAACATATGTATAAACATATAAACAATGATAATTATTTTGGATCGAGTTGAACAAACAAATTCTAGATTTGAGATAAACCCCCCCCCCCCCCCCGGTCCCACTGGCCCTTCTTTCAATTACTATCTAAAACAAACTTTAAACAAATATGTAAATATAATAAGTGCAAACTTTGAAGCAAATTTTGTTTTCAATCTCTAAAAAAATCATTAAACTTTATACTCTGAAGTCAACATCACTTATAATGATGTGAAATCTACTTGTGGACTAAAAACCAGTAAACTAATCTAAATATGTTTTTCTCGCCACCCAAGCCTTACTTGGTTGAACAACACTAAGAAATAGTTCGATAATTACAAATGTGATCCTCAAATGTAGAAGACTATGAATGATTTACTGTGTTTTTTAATAATACTAAAAAAATTAATATGTTTGTTAAAAATATATAGTTACATAAATTAAATACAAAACACTATAGAAAAGTCTTAGTTAACCTAATGCTAAATACATAAATTACAATGGAATTGTTGCTAAAGAATATATGTGAGTGACATGGATAAGATATTCATTATCCACGTCACTCCTGTAAACCAAATTTAATGATCCTTATAGCTAATAAAACCATTAAACTTATTCTTAGAGGTCAATATCAATAATATTGATGCCAAATCTACTCATGGACTCAGTAACAGCCCCTACATGGACCAACCTATTGATGTTTTTTTCACAACTCAAGTCATAATTGGCTGGGTAAAACAAAAAATAGTTCCAATGAGTGCGAAAATGATCCCAAAATATAGAGTGGTAATGATTGAATGAATTTTTTCAAAAATGATACTAAAATTATTTCATATGGTTTTGATAGTATAGGAATTTTCTAAACAAAATAATGAGCTATAACCCTCAAATCGGAAGAAAAAAAAACCTCTAAAATTTCTCTACATTCCAAAAAAGTCAGGGCTCAACATGATTTAAATAAGTAATTGAGTTGCAACGTTTAAGGACTAAACTAACTAAATGAGAACAACAACCTAAAAATACCTTTACCTATTCTTGCAAGATAGGCCAAATATCAAACACTTGCTTAAAAACAAAATAGACATATAACCATATTAATCATAAACATACTTATAAACAAATAAATCATAACTGTATTTATAAGCATATAAGCAACAATAATTATTTAATTCAAATGTTTATTCAACTTAACCAATAATGTTTACTGTATTATATGAAAAGGTTAATCAGTTAGATTATATCAACACTAACTTAATATTATATATATACACACAAAAAATACGTCCATTCAGGAAAAAAAAAACATACAAATAAAATAATATATCTTAAATAAGAAAATGCTTTTAAAACACTCATCTTGAAACCCTTCATTCGGAAATAAGTTAATACGAATTGTTTCAAGCTTTGTGAGAATCCCTTGTCATACCTCAAAACTTGTGTGTGTGTGTGTGTGTGGAGAGTGATTGATGGAGTATAAACAGAAACACAAACAAGTTGTTCATAAGATTTTCATTATTTAACTCAAAACTTGTTACATATGACTAACTACAGCAAAATACATTATTTTTGGGCTAAGCTACGCTTTGAATTAATATGGGTCAAGATTCACTACCATCTTCTTTGCGCCTAATATCGGAGAAGCGACAAAAATTGAAATAGGTTTATGGGTTACCGGTGTTCTATATATTTTCAATTAATATTTGGAGTGTTTTCATGTATTTTACTACTGATATCATCAACAACAAAAGTATCGTATTAAATAGTTGTATCGGGGGTCTCTATAATGTAGGTCATGCCATACTAATAGTGAAATTCTAAGTTGGAGGAAGCAGACTAAGTTGAAGATTTACATATTGTGTGCAATAGCAGTGATATGTTTAAAAATGCCTTCAACAGCGAAAAATCTCTAATAGTTTTCTTTGGGAACCATGCTAAAAACGGTAATAATAAGGTTTTTGTAGCATTTTCATATAAGGCACGCTCCAGTTGCGTGAGAAAGGAGGCACTTAAGTTGAAGTAGCTAGTAAGAATAGGTATAAAATGTGTGAATTTGAAGAAACATTTGAATTAAATACTTATTGTTGCTAATATGTTTATAAATATGGTTAAAATTCATTTGTTTATAAGTACTAGCTATAGGCCTACACATTGCAAATTTTATTTTTATTATTTTTGTTGTTGTTGTGTTGCATGAGAATTCTTTCAAGTAGAAGTAAGAAATTGTGAATAACTAAAAAAATTAAAAATGAATAAATAGACATTAATAGTGAAATAATAATAATAATAATATTTAACTCTCTTATTTGAGTGAATAAGGTTGCGTAAAAATCCATAGAACTCTCCTTATACATAATATAATAACATTATGCTTCAATATCTTGGAATAGTTTGGTATGTTAATTTTGTGGACCTCATGGGTTAGGTTTTCTAGCGTAGCCTGATAGGGCCACGAAAAAATTTCTATGGTACTTTGGTGTTGGTGGAGCTTGTCAAGGTACTAGCTTGTAGAAGAATAATACAACTCAAAAGAAATAGGAGTACAAGAAGTTCTCCTTGAGGGGGATATGAAAATTATGATTAACAAATGAATCTTTTAACTATATAACATATCAACAATAATAATTATTTAATTCAAATTTTTCCTCAAATTCGCTCATTCTAGTGTTTACTATGTTATATGAAAAAGGTTAAATGATTAGAGGGTGCCCAAGAGCTTATATACATATGTTTAAGCTTATACTTTGTTAGGACATATGTGAATCATATTAGGAACATATGTCATTTAGATTTGACTAATTCTTTAACAAAACGCACTTTACTTGTAAATGGGTAGACCTAGGATGTGTTTAATACTTCAAAGAACAGGAGTTCAAGTCTAAGTATTGAAGCCATACAAATTTGTCCAAGAAACAAGTGAAGAAGTGCAGGATTTTAAAGCTCGACAGATAGCATCTATCGAGGTTTAAAATGTTTGTTTATCCCGATGCTCGACAGCTGTTCGATAGATAACCTATCTATTAAGATTTATGAAAATTAGTTTTTCAGATCTAATTTTACACTAATTCATGTATGCATGTTTAGGCTTTCTTTTCTCACAACCCTAAACATATATAAGAATTATTTTAAGGGCCATCAAAAGTGACGCAAGTGTGAGGCAAAGTTTTGTTCATGCAAATTGTGACCGGAGATAGAATTTGCCCTAATTCATCTTTCTCTTGAAGAAGTTGCTGCGTTTGTACGCCGTTGGATTTTTTGACCAAGGAGCTTCATGATCTTCATCGTGTTGATGAATTGAAGAACTTTGCAGCTGTTAAGAATATAAAGTGAATGAGAAAGACTGAATAGTCTGTATATTCTGTGTAGAGAAATAAAGTACAATTGAGAGTCTTATATATGCTAGGTATGTGTATAGTACAAGTAATATGAGTGAACTACAAATACAGTATACTGGGTCAAGCTCAATGGGCTAATCTAGTCTAAGCTATACACTAACATCCCCCTTCAAACTCGAGGTGGTAAGGAGGAAGCCAACTGGAGTTTGGATATAAGATCTCGAAGACGACCAAGCGGGTGAGTCTTAGTGAAGATATCAGCAGGTTGGTCAGCAGAAGAGATGGAGAACAACTTGAGATTGCCTTTCTTGAGATGTTGGCGAGTGATGTGGTAGTCAATCTCAATGTGCTTGGTGTGCTCATGGAAGACATCATTCTAAACAATGTAGATGGCACTACAATTGTCATAATAAAGAGGAGTCGCAGTGGGCTATGGAGCATCCATGTCAGCCAAGAGCCAGTGAAGCCAGACAAGCTCGCAGGTGGTGTCGGCAAAGGCACGATACTCAACCTCAATACTGGAATGGGAAACCACATCCTGCTTCTTGCTACGCCATGAGACAAGGGAAGTACCCAACAGGAAACAGAAACTTGTAATAGAGCATCGATCAGTCGGATCACCTGCCTAGTCTGCATCTGAATAAGCATGAAGCTCGAGAGAAGACCAAGAGGAGTAGTGGAGACCATGATAAAGTGTGCCCTTGACATATCGGAGAATCCGAAGAACTGCAGCATAGTGGACAGAACGAGGGGCATCCATGAACTTACTAACCATACCCACGGCATGTGAGATATCCGGACGAGTAATAGTGAGATAGATCAGACTACCAACTAACTGACAATAACGAGTAGCATCAGATATAGGTTTACCATCCAAGGGTGTGAGCTTTGCATTGTATTTCAAGGGAGTGGAAATAATCTTGTTGTCGGTGATACCAGCTTTGGAGAAAAGATCAGAAGCATATTTAGCCTAGGCAATATAGTATCCATCAAAGATAAGGTAACCTCAAGCTCAAGAAAATAGCTAAGAGTGCCCAGATCTTTCATCTCAAAATGCTGACTAAGGAAGTGCTGAAGAGAGCGGATACCTGCAGAATCATCTCCAGTAATAATCATATCATCAACATAAAGAAGAATAAGAGTGATACCAGCAGAGGATCTTCAGACAAAAAAAGCAGTGTCATGAGGACTTGAAGTGAAACCCTGCTGAGCAACAATTAAGCTAAACTTCTCAAACCAAGAAGAGATAAGGATCGATGACCAAGACGAGCATGCCATAAATCAGGTGAGGGGGTGGCAGTGATAGTTGCTGCAGAAAAAATTTGTGAAGGAATCTTCAAGTCATGAACCTCAAACATGCGACCAACCTTACGCCCTGTCCCAAGCACATGACCCGTCCGGGGATCCTGCACATCCATACCATGATTAGTAAATAGAAGATCTACGCCTAATTCACAAAGTTGACCAACTGAGGGGGGATCTAGATATTTTGTCATATTTGTGGATGATTTTTCTCGATATACTTGGATTTTATTTGCTTCACAATAGGTCTGAACTTGTGTCTATTTACCATACATTTCATAAAATGATTGAAACACAGTTTAATCACACCGTCAAAGTCTTTCGATCAAATAATGCCCAAGAATATAATGATAAATCTTTCCTATCCTTTTTAGACAATCATGGTACACTTCCTCAGCGATCTTGTCCTTACACCTCTCTATAAAATGGCCGTGCAGAACGAAAACATCGTCACATTCTTGATGTTGTCTGCACCCTTCTCATTTTTGCCTCTCTTCCTGAGCGCTTTTGGGGTAAGGTAGCACTCACTGCTATGTACACCATTAATCATATTCCTTCACCAACTACACATAACAAATCACCATTTGAGCTTCTCTACGATCAAACCCCCAACTACTCCTCTCTTCGGGTTTTGGTTGTGCTTGCTTTGTCTCTCTTCCTCCTCATGAACGAACAAAGCTCCAACCTCGTGCTCGTCTCTGTTGTTTCCTTGGTTATGGTGTCTCTCAAAAGGGGTTTCGCTGCTATGATCTCATTTCTCATTGGCTTCGTGTCTCCCGTCATGTTGAGTTTTGGGAACATCTTCCTTTCACGAGTCTTCAGCAGTTTCCTGCATCCTCTTCCTCAGAGTCTCCCATTTTTACCGATCTTTTCCTCCCTCTCTATCCTGAACTTGTGGAGGATTCTTCGACATCAGCTACCTCTCCAGACGACTCATCTCCAGTTCCGTCCCCGGCATATGACCCGCCTATCTTGGATCCTGTGGCACCACCCTCTCCTGAGTTACCTATTGGTCCTGAACTTCGTCATTCCACCCGGGTAAGCATTCCTCCCCCTTATCTCATTGATTATCACTGCTCTTTTGCTCTTGCCACCCTCTATGAACCTCACACCTATCGTGAGGCCCATACTGACCCTCTTTGGCAGCAAGCTATGAACGAAGAACTAGATACCCTTCATAAGAATCACACTTGGGATATGGTTGATTTGCCTCCTGGTCAGTCTGTAGTAGGTTGTAAATGGGTTTACAAGATCAAGACCAAGGCTGATGGATCTGTTGAATGATACAAGGCTCGCCTCGTTGCCAAGGCTTTACTCAAGAGTATGGCATTGACGATGAGGAAACCTTTGCTCATGTTGCTTGCCTTACATCTGTCAGATGTCTCATTGCTGTGGCTGCTATTCGCCATTGGCCTCTTTAGCAAATGGATGTGAAGAATGCTTTCCTCAATGGAGACCTCCAAGAAGAAGTGTACATGCAACCACCCCTGGCTATCCACACTCAGGCAGTCAAGTTTGTCACCTTCGTCGTGCTCTTTATGTCCTCAAGCAGGCTCCTCGAGCTTGGTTTGAGAATTAGGCGTATGAAAGAAAATTAAGGGATAAGTTTGGGATATGAAAGGTGTCACTAAGGGATAAACCAGGAGAAGAGATTGTTCCCAGTGGCGACGCCACTCAGTAGCCAGGGTGTTCCTAGGAACACCCTGGCTTGAATTTTTTTTTTTTTATATATATAATAATTTAATTTTTTTTATTTGTTTACCCTTAAAAAAAAAGAAGGAACTCCCTCAAGCAATATTAGGAACACCCTCAAAATTTTTATGCCAAACAAATTTTGAACTAAAAGGCATGCAGAGGCAGGGGTGTGTGTACACATGAGGTGTGTGTTTACGCACAGTGGAGTGTGTGCTAGACTCCTAATAGTTAGTAAAAAAAAATGAATGAAGCAACTAAACACCAATAATTAATAATTTAATTAACTAATACATTATAAAAGATAAACAAATTAAATTATGTTAAGCTAAACAAAAATTAATAATTTTATAATTTAATAATTAATGAAACAACAATACAACAAATTATAGTTTATAAAAGACAAACAAATTTATGAAACAACTAAACAACAATAATTAATAATTTGATTAATATTTCAAATGAACTTATAGTTTATTGTACCGGTACCTTTGTTCATTAATTTCTTTTCTTTTTTTTTTCTTTTTTTTTTCTTTTGAGGTTTTTCGGTGTGCAGAATGCAAATTCGTTTTGGTTTTAAGAATTTTTTTTAAAGTACAAACTTCATGCTTGCCAAATTTTGAATTGCGGCTAGTATTTACCGAACTGTCCCGAAACACCCGAAATAGACCGAAATGACCCAAAAATTTTTCAAAGTGAAATAGGAACACCCTAAACAAAATTCCTGGAGTCGCCACTGATTGTTCCTTTATACTAACAGGCATATGAGTTCCATCAGCAGTGTAAATAGTGATAGGGTGTTCTAAGGGTGCCTTATCTGAAAATTGGGATTCATCAGGAGTCATATGGTTACAATATGTAGTATCAGAAAAACCAAGGTTGTTTACCTGAGGTGACAGAAAGGGCAGTGGAAGTTTGGGATAAAACCTGTTGAACTACTGCCTCAATATCAGTCGTAGTAAGTGAGGAAGGCAAAGATGGACCTGTAGGAACCGATGGATCTGAAGGACATACAGCAACTGCCCGAGAAAAAGAAGCTTTATTTTGCTCTTGCACAAATTTCTGTAGTTTGCGACAAACTGAGATGTCATGGTCTTTTGCACAACAAAACTCGCAACGAGTACCTTTGGAAGACTAAGAGGTGGGACACCCAGAGTTTATTCGTGGAGGAGCAATGAAAGCAGCAACAGGAGGCTGTGGAGATGGTGTAGCCAAGACTGATCAGATGATGATGACATGTGATAAGTAGGCCAACGATTCTCCTCAGAAATGAGCTCCTTGACTACAGCATCAAGAGAAGGAGTAGAAGACCAGCTCAGCAGAGAACCCTAGTAGGCTCAAAATCCTCACGTAAATCCATCATGAAGTGCATAAATTTACCGCGATCCCAATATTTGACAAAGAGCTCAATGTCCTTAGAACACACTAGTGGAGGATCTGCAGTAGAGAGTTGTTCCCACATAGTAGAAGTCTGAGAATAATAATCAGAAATAGACTGACCTGTCTTTTGGCGCATTTGATAAAGCTTTGATTCAATGTGGAACTCCAGGCTTGTATCATTAGTGCAATTATAGCGATTTGCCAGAAATTTCCAAGATGCCTCAGTTGTCTCAAGACGAGAAAGAAGATTATGAATGGAGGGAATAGAGGTATTGATAAACCAAGACAAAATCTTACTCTGAATACTCTCCCATTCCTCTAGGCGTTCTTCATAATCATCAACTATAGCAGCGGTCTTTGAGGCATCTTCAGTAGCTATGGCTTTAGATGTAGGTTTTGGTACTGGTTTAGGAATTGAACCAATCACATATCTCCACAGTTTACGACCCTTGAGAAAGATAGTCATATTCTGAGACCATGCATGATAGCTAGCTAGACCATCCAACATAATGGTGATAGGACATATGATATCTTGTTCGTTTTGTAGAGCCATAATGAAGAAAATGACCAAAAACTGGGATTTAGATACCTCAAATGTAGAAACGGAGCTCAAAATTGAAATCTACGCGAAAAACTGAGCAGGACAGGTTCTGTTGAAATTTTTTGATTTTGGTCAAAAAGTCAACAAAAAGTCAACGGTCAACAGTGATGGTCAACGGTCAAAGTCAACAGCTGGCGTGTGTTGACGTAGGCGGATGACTCAAACGCTAACATGTGCAGGATGACGTCAGCCTAGGGCTGATGTGGACAGACACGGATGGTCTCAAGCGCGTGGAGCGAGTGGAGGCACGTGGAGGATTTCCTTCTAACACATGCAGCGCGTGAAGAACCTTTGGTGGTGCGTGGCAGCGCGTGTTCGACAGTCGGAATCTTTAGGCGCGCGT
>JAGHPS010001110.1:0-33220 GCA_020976635.1 Castanea crenata | reverse complement strand
TGAGACATTATCATATAGTCCATGAAATGCACAGTATGTGATTTACGTGAAAAGTCACAAAAGATATAAATCACAAGTTCTTTGTAAACTCAGAATTGTAGTTCGTAATCGGTGATGAAATTGGGCTTTTCATCTGCGAAGACCATAACATATCAATTAAGATGATTTGTCTTGATCATGGAAATGAAGATTTCTAGTTGGTATGCTGATATGTTTTAAGAGTTAAAACATATTGAACTGGACCGGTGTGAGATTTATTATTCTCCTAACGACTGTCAAATGAATAATAAACTCACGACTTATATTTGCATGAACTCTTAATACTGAGAGAATAATGGACTTGAACATGAAGTGTGGGTTGCTTTAATATATCAGGAGTGAGGTCTAAAGAAACGATCAAAACCTCAGTATGTTAGAGAACCATATTTAGTGTTGATGAAACATATATTCTCAAGATGGAATTCATAGTCTCTTAACGGATATACAAAATATTCCCTTGAGATAAGTTTAATGAGTTTGTTATTCAGAATACTAGGTCTAACTACTTTCGTAAATAGTTACTAAAGTTGCAGTCTATATTCATAAATATATAATGAATAAGATAAAGGGTTAAACCGGGTACTCAAGGATTAAGATGTAGTAATCTATAAAGTTGCAATCTATATTCATAACTTTGTATTATTACGAATATTTTATGAAGGGGTTGCATATATAATAAAATCTTAGGATATAATTTATAGAAAAGGCCTAGAGTGAAACTATATTTATATAGTGGTATTAAATATAGTTAATGGTAACTTTGGACTTGTCAAGAGTTGACAGAAAAGCCCAAGGCCCATTGGAGTTAGTGTCTTATTGGTCCCTTTTGGTTCGACTCCAAGCCATACACTTAAGCCCAATTAGAAAGGCCTAAAAGGTCAGCCCAATCAGATAATCAGTTAGATACAAAGAGAGAAACATACAGAAATTTCGGTAGAGAATTGAGAGAACACTATTGTGAAATGGTGTGTGTATGAAAGTGTGACACTCTAACATTCTCCTTTGTAAACT
Organism: Castanea crenata; assembly: GCA_020976635.1. Taxonomy (NCBI): domain Eukaryota; kingdom Viridiplantae; phylum Streptophyta; class Magnoliopsida; order Fagales; family Fagaceae; genus Castanea; species Castanea crenata. The sequence goes on along the minus strand of JAGHPS010001110.1, from coordinate 32,170 downwards.
GATTGAGAGACCACACATCTTGGGCGTAAAGTGGAATTGGAGTGAAGATTGAAAGTGTTCTCGAGAACTTTTGATCTTTGGTTTTGAATTTCATCACTCCAAGGTATGCTCTCTTATTCTTGAATTCTGAAACTTACATAGTGCATGTTATCGATTCTGAATGAAGTAGATCCGTTAATATTCCGCTGCATATGTTTTGTATGAGATACAAACCATGTTTAATCCTATAATCCTACAACTGGATCACCCCCTCACAATCAGGATGATATGCCCATTTCTCTTCAAACCTTGTAGGAATTTTCTTCTTTCTACCAATCTGATTTGGTTGAGACAAAGTGATGAAAATTGGATTGTAATCTAAATATGAAGATTGGTTATCTGTGACCTTTGCATGTGGGAAAAGTTCTGACCATTCGGATGTTGCACAAGCCCTATCCAACCGTTCTTGCACAAAAGCATCCCCTGGTCTTCCATTGTTCCATGTAAAAATATTACCCTAAAAGCCCAAATCTACCAAACCACAATGGAGGAAAGCTGACCGAAATTCCAACATAGGTTGATGTTGTTTTGGCAAGCGTCCTTGCTTCTCGGAGGAGTGTAGGATCTCATTGAAGTCACCACAGCATAACCATGGGAATGTGCTTTGTGTATGAAGATGTTTAAGAAGCTGCCAAGATTACTTTTTCTCTCTATTCCTCTGACCATCCACAGAAGCCAGTTAATCTCCATTGGGGGTTGGATTCATTAAAGATAAGGGCGTCAACATGATTTGGTGAGAAGGTTTGTATATGAAGATCCACCTCCTCTTTCCACATTAGTGCCAAACCACCTCTCCTTTCTATGCATGGTACTGCTAGCATACATCGATAAGGTAATGCCTGTATCCACCGCATTTCTTCCACTGATCTTTTTGTTTCCATCAAGAACACCACTTTGGGATCTTTTTCCCTCACAAGGTGAGAGAGTACATCAACTGCACGTTGGTTCTCAAGTTCCCGACAGTTCCAACTTAAGATATTCATTGGGCTTGGTGACGCTTCTCCATAGCCTCCGCCTCCTCCACGTGCTTCCTCCCTCGTCACATGCTGTGTTTTTTCCTTGGTCAGGACTGTGCTCACGTGGCTGTTTAATTGTCACTAATGCGTTGTTTTTGCTCCCAACGTATTCAATTGGGGTACTGACCAGGTTCATGGACTTGTTGGTGTCCATTACTCCATGCATGCAATTCTCGCCCCTCTTAATGATTGTATCGGTTTGGGAAGTCCTACCCGAGATATTTTCACCACTTAATTCACTCATTAATGCCTTGGTGTCCTTCAATGCTGGAGAGTCAATGTTCCACCCGTTTGTAGCGGTTGGCTGTTACTTGATTTTGCATTCAATGCACCGTTACTAGCGTGATTAATGTTGTCCTCTCTCTGAATTGGGTCCACCTCTCAATTGGGTTTTTTCGGCGAGGTTACCGGTCCCTGTGGCCGCCTTGGATTGGTTTCTCCAAAGGTACCTGAACACGGACTTTGATAAAGCGAGCTTGCTCCAACGTGAATGCAGTACTGTCAAATTCAATTACCTTCCCTATCCACTCACCAATATCTCTGCCAGTTTCCTCAATGATAAGATCAAATGATAGTCCCCAAACCTGGATCCATATTGGAAGTGAAAGGAATTTCATCGAGGTAGCCGTCATACCTCTCTCCCATCTCCAGAGCGCCAATGGGTAGTTATCAAAGCTCCATGGTCCGTTGTTCATAACCCACTTCAGTTGACTCTCCAAACTAAATATGAATTGGAACAACCTGTCTCCTACATTAATAATTCTCAGGTTTGACCCCATTTTCCAAATTGTCCTAAGCATTGCCTTTGCAGCCCTTTGATTGTACTGTCGCGTAGTGAGGAAACCTCCTATTAGACTTAGAGAGCATTCTTCCAAGATTTCCTTTCTTCAAGTAGCTCTGACTTGACACACTTCCTCCTCCTCCTCCGTCAGATTAATCCGTTGCAACCTTTCAATGAAGTCTCCATCCATGTCTAAGAGTGGAAGACTAGAAATCGTAGGAAAATCTCCCAATTGGAAGAAGAAAACTCACCCTTTGTGAGAAGGAAAGCTCACCCTTTGTGAGAAGAAAGTATTAGGTTTTGAAACCAACTTAATCGAGTCCAACTTTGAATATGAAAAGGAGAAGAGAGTAAGCCAAGTGATGTTCCATGCATCACCAATGACCTTCCAGGTCAATGACATCCTCCCTTTCCTCTCCATAATATCCAACTATGCATTGGCGGAGTCAAGATTTTTAATTCAAAGGTAAGATTGAAAGACAAAATTAAAATACAAAATTATTTTCAGATTTCTCCAGAGTCTCAATTAACTACAAGCATACGCAAATCAATCAATTCAAGCTAATAGAAATTTATTAATTTAAAGCTGATAACAAAAATAAAGAAACAAATAATTAATTCATAGCTAATACAAATCAATTCAAGACATTAATTGAATTATATAATGCTTAAACATAGGGATGGCAATGGGATAGGTCTGGGCAGGACCCCTGCATGGTTTTCTCTTGCTCCATCTTTGCCTTGTCCTGCATGATGGGAAATATTTTCTTTCCCCATTCCCGCCCTTTAGGGCCTTGCGAGGTCTCTCCCACCTCCATGAAACTCTACTTCTATTAATTTTCTCCACAATTATTACAATTTTTTAACAATACTTGTTCCATTAATAAAAATGTAGATGAAATTGCAACTAAATTTATCCTATCAAGTCAAAATAATTTTTAGCAAAAACTGAATAATATTATCTAAATATTTAGCAAGACAATATCACAACAAAAACAAAAATATCTTAGTATAACACATAACAAAATGGAAGCAAAAAGCCACGTTTGGTAAAATAAAATAAGCTAATATTGATATGCTTGTTTAAATAATAGAGTTTTAAGGTATGAAAATTTTACAATTATAACTCTTATCAACACGAAACGAGGTGCCTGTAAAAAATCTAAACTCATCCCGGCCTTGCCTTGTAATGTGGGGCTAAAATCTCGCCTTATTTCCACCTTGCAAAGGTGGTAGGGCGGGGAAAACTCACGTGGGACGAAATGGGGAAGAGTGGGTCAAGCCGGGCGGAGCATAATTGCCACCCCTGCTTAAACATGTAATTTAATTATTCAAACTAAATTGAGGAAAAAAAATTAATCATTAAAAGTATAGCAATATACGTAGAAAGTTATATATAGCCTCATGGCTACTTTTAAAACAATAAGTAGAATTCCACTTTTTTTCTCTAATATTGTAATGATTTAAACTATTAAAAACAATGTATAATATCACTTTCTTTCTCCAATCTTGTAATGATTTAATTTTTGAGTTTATAGAAAAAAATTTAAGTTTAAAACTCTGAAAGAGTAAGTATTGAGGGGGTAAAGATAATTGGAAAGATTGAGGCATTAGGAATTTAGTGGCAAGAGAAAATAAGACATAAGTAGTATTTAAAATATATATATATATATATATATATATATATATATATATATATATATATATTTTAAGTTTGACCCACTACTTTGAATTTATATGCCACTAGTCGCTAACTCGTGCTATGCACTGGAATCTACCTATTTGTGAGATAAACTAAAATAATTTATAAAATCTTAAATTGATTAAAATTTATGCACAGGAACCTACCAAGTTGTCTGCTTTGCCTGAACATTTTCTACACGTTTTTTCTCTCTTCCAAACACAAAAAACACACAAAAACACATCAAAGCCTCTTGATTCTTCCTTCTTCACCAAAAATACAAGGTAGTGTTCTTGCACCCAATCTTCTTTTCCTTGGTTCTACATCTTGAACTTAGGTTTTAGGGGTGTGGATGTAGCTTTTAGCTACTATCCACAACCGTTACTTTCTAAATCTTTTTCTAGCATTTATCTTGCTCTTTTTGCTTTAATAACATGATTTATTGCTTTCCTTGGCATGTTTCTTGCATTATCTTGCTCCTAGCATGTTCTTAGCTTAGATCCATGTTCTTCCATGCTTGTTTATATGTTATTTGTCTCGATCTACATGTTTTATGCTTTATGCCATGTTTTCCCATGTTTTGTTGCCCTTTTCGTTCTATGTTGATGTTAGGGTACATGCTCACATGCTTGTATGATGTTTTTGGCTATGCCTTGTTTGAATCTATGTGTTTTATGTGTACATTTTCATGCCATATGGTTAGATCCTTGTCTTTGCATGCTTATATGATTGGATTCATGTTCTTCCATGTTTATGTGCTAGGATCTACATGTTTACATGCATGTTTCTATGCCTACTTGTCTTGACCTATGTTCTCACATGCCTACCTGCTTAGATCTATGTTCTCTACATGCTTCATGCCATCTTTCATGTGCTTGTGCTCTCCATGCCATGTGTGAGAGACTGGAAAATTGCCTCTAAAAAAAAAAAAAGATTTTTATGCTATGCTTTTAGGGCACCTCTCTTTTTGGGGTAAGTGGTGTGGAGTCGCCACTTATTTTTTATGTACAAAAGATAAGAAAAACTAAATACAAATTTACATGACTGAATGTCCCATTCATTGATTGAATAAATAAAATATACAAGTTCAAAAATTTGAACGTTACATGACTTTGGCTCCTAGTTACAATCTACCAAAAATACATGGCATATTGTCCTAGTTACAATCTACCCAAGATAAAAACAATGATAAAGCTAGATCTACTTAGCCAAAAATCTAAATTCGGAGGCTAGGTTACAGAATGAGAAGGTGTTAGGCACCTATTCCACCCAGACAGAGTCTGGTCTTCTAGACTTTTGTGACCAATGTACCATTTTATGCATGACATGAATGATATGTTGAACATGTGAAATAAAAGCATAAAAATATCACAAATTTATTTATCAGTGAAGTTTCTTCTTTTGAAAAGAATCAGGTCTGTTTTAGTTGGTGAAAAAAAACTAGATTTTTATTTGAAAAATATTAGATCTATTTTGTAGTATATAAAGAAGTGGTTTTTGGAGATAAAAATTCATATCAGTTTTTTTTTTTTTTTTTAAAAAGGGTTTTTAATGACAACAAAAAAGTCAGATTTGTTTTTGAGAACTTAAAAAAAATGGCTTTTTGATTTGTAAAAGATCAAATTTTTTTTTATATGTTTTTTTAAAAAGAATAGAAAATGTTTTTTAAGAAGAGAGTTTCACTCATAATATGAATTTATGCAATAATGAATTAAAGCAAAAACAAACCTAGTAGTACATGATCCCTTTCTTTATTTCAACAATTTGCTTGTATTAAAAAATCAGATTTATATCTTAAGAAAGATACAAATCAGTTTTGATTTGAGAAAAATTTAGATATGCATCTCATAAAGATGCAGATCTCTTTTTGTTTGAGAAAAATCCAGATCTACATTTAAGAAAGATGCAGATCTGTTTTTATATTCAGATCTACATCTAATAATTCAAGAAAATGTCAAAGTGGAGCACATTTCCACTAAGACACTTGACAGCGTGCTCTCATCTCAAAAGCCTTCAAATGACAAGACCGGTTTGGGCTACACCAGTGAAGGAAGCTTAAATAGCCGACCTAAGAAGGAGATGAAGTTTGTATTGGCAAAGAATGTAGAGAAGCCTAAGGTTGAGATCCCCATTGTGAGAAGAAAGTAATTGGGTCCAAGAGCAAAGGAAAAAGGGAAGTCATTGTCCCAAAAATCAAAGGGGACCACACTGAAGCATTTCTATCATCATTGTAGTGTACGAGGGCATACAAGGCCAAATTACTTCAAGCTTCAGTCACTCAAGAGGGTTGACTCTTTGCATGATCAAGGAAACTCAAGAAGAATGCCAAGGGAAACTGTAAAGTTGTAATTTACAACTATTATGTGTTGGCTTTAATTCCGTGCCAAATTTGATTATAATTTTGTTCAATCTTTTATACCATGTATTTTATGTGAGATCTGTTTGTAAGAGTTGTGTGTGAGAGGGAGAGTGTGGAGACTCAAGGCTATTGAAGATCAAAGTTATTTTTCACAAGTAGCTCGCGAGTAGGCCTCCTGCGAAGTGATGCATGTGCCCAGCACATGAATGGAATGTGAAGGGTCAGGACGGATGGAGACAACTGGTTTTTGCGCTGTCTTGCGGGTAAGGCCTTCCCTCGAAATACCCGCAAAACAGCCTGTTTTTGCTATTTTGTCATATATGCTCCACTACATCGTCATACAAACTATATATACCATCATTACTACATATTGAGTAGAGATTTTTTCAGAGAAGAAAACCCTAGCCATAAAACTCTTGAGAGTGAGAGATTGTCATACCCACAATTCTCTACACCATCCATTGTGGTTTTCCTTTACTCCTCATCTCTTCATTCCAAATCCTTGAGAGGTTGATAGCCCAAACACTTACCACACCCATACTGAGTGTCAAGTGAGATGTTAGTGCTACTAGGAAGCATTGGAAGAAGCCAAGCTTTGGCGGATGCAATCAAGCGCATTGCGGGATCTGGAAAGCTAGACAAAAGACATGGTTTCAAGAAGCCTTGTTGGAGTAGGAGTTTGGAGGGCTTAGGTGTACTCGGTAGATTATGCTTGGAGGGTCTCTTTGCTATTCATGTATACCAACTTATTGTCTAGTGGATCGATTTATTGCTTGGAGGGCGGCGGAGAGGTTTTTCGCCGAGTTTCTTCGGTTCCTCTTCAATAACACATCGGCGTGTTATCTTGTATTGCATTCTCTTCCCTACTCTTTAGCTTTCATTTTACTGCTGTGGTTTAATGAATTTGGCTTAGAGTAGTTGTATTGTTTGTTCGATCGCATTTATTCTATTCCGCACTTAGTTAAGTTAGAGTAAAATCAACCGAGCCATATTTATTAATTTGGGGTCTAAATAGCTCTTGTGTTTTTAACATAAATTCGAGCTTTCAATTGGTATCAGAGCGGGTGCACTTGTTGTGGATTTCATTACCTAAATGCAATCCAAGACCCCTTTTTGTGATGGATCGGTCACAATCTCTCAATGCTCCACCATACTTTGATGGGATTAACTATGCTTTTGTGAAAGGTTCGTATGAGGGCATTCCTTTGTGCTATAGTGAGTTTGTATGGGATTTTGTTGAGAATGGTATGTGTTAGACCCACGACAGCCAAGTCTGAATGGGACAAAGCAGCTCTTGCTTTGGCAAATTCCAATAGCAAAAGAAATTAATGCTATCTTTTGTGGTTGTTGTCTACTGATGAATATCACAGAACATCGCAGTGAAGACCGCCAAAGAAACTTGGACAATTCTTGAGACTACCTACGAAGGTACTCGAATAGTTAACGACATAAAGTCCAAATGCTTACCACCCGATTTAAAGAACTCAAGATGAGTGATGATGGGCCGTTTGACTCATTCTATGGGAAGCTCAATGAAATTGTGTTTGCCAAGCTCAATCTCGGTGAAAAGATTGAGGATGCTAAGGTGGTGAGAAAGATCTTAAGGTCCTTACTGGAGAGCTACCATGCGAAGGTCATAGCTATAAAAGAAAGCAAAGATTTGGATGAGATCAAAATTCAAGAACTCATTAGATCTCTCCAAACATATGAGCTCGGACTGCCTTCTCATAAGCCAAGCAAATCACTTGCTCTCAAAACCATTATTGAGAGAATGGGTGACTCTTCCGAAGAAGATGATGTGGAGAAAGAAGTAGCATTCCTTGCAAAGAACTTCCGAAAATTTCTAAAGATGAAGAACAGTGGGAAGTCTTTCAGCAAAGGAAAGTTTTCATCATCCAAAGGTGGTAGGAAGGAGTTCAAGAAGAAAGATAGGAAGGACTCCCACCCCCCCCCCCCAAGGAGTTGTGTACTACGAATGCAATGGCTATGGACACATCAAGAAAGAATGTCCAAACTACTTTAGAGGGAAGGTAAGGTGTTTGCCACTACTCTTAGCGACTTTGAAAGCTCAAATTCAAACATGGAAAGAGAGTGACAGTGATGGAAACTATAGGGCCTTCATGGCAATTGCCTCCATTGAATCTAAGGATGATTTGAGTAATTTGGTAAAGGACTTGGTAAGCATTTCGAGGATAAGGAGGTTGAAGAATCGGAAAATGAAGATGTATGCCAAAATGAACATAAAGCAACCTTCAAGAAGCATGATTCTTTGCTAGAATATTGTGGAAATATGTCAAGGTTGCGAACCATGTGAGAAAGATGAAGAAGATTGAAGAAGAGCATAGGTTACTCTTGTGCAACTTAAAGAGGCAAAATGTGAAGTAAATGACTCAAGGGAGAGCTGGTTGAAGCTTACTCTAAGATCAAGTTTCTAAGGGAGAAATGAAGGACATCTCATTGGAGACAGCATGGAAATGCTGAAGAACATCTCTCTATGTCTTCCTAGCTTCACTCCGAGGTTGGAAAGCTATGTTGGTCGTACCCCTCCATCCAAGGTTCTCACCCAAAACACTCGAAAAGTGTGGGTGAAGAAGGGTACTCGTGCATGATTACTTCCTATGCCCTTGCATTAATTCTTTCACTAGTTATGGTCATAGGTTGATGCATCATGTCATGCAAAATCTTCTTGTGTCATTGCTTTCGGTTCATAGCATGTTTCTTTTGCAAGTTGCATTTCGTTCTTGTTTTTGTTGATCTTACTTTTCTTATTATGTTTTTTAGTGTGTTAAAAAAATTCAAAAACCTATGAAAAATTTAAAAACTTTCAAAAAGTTTGATCGCTTGTTTTGTATATCACATATGAGTTTGGCCTAGTACCTTCGTACTAATGGTGTAATACATTTACGCTTAGCTTGTTTTGTATGCACATCTATCTTTGTGGTAAAATCTTGAAATCTATGTGTTTATTGTAAATCGATCTTCAAGTTTCATGAATGATTAGTCAATAGTCTTGATGGTCTTGATACATGCATAAACCTATGCCTATATCTTTTCCCACGCTTTTATGTCTTTGCTATATAGCTCATCAAATGTCAAATCTCGAAAAGACATATTTAGCTACAAAAGCCGTCGTACATACTAGTATTTGATTAGGAAAAAGAGAAAGCGACTTGTATTGAAATGTATGGTGCCTCAAAAGCCAAAGGCCCACTCACAAAGTTGAAATATCAAACATTTCAGGCATCGATCTCAAAATGAGATGTTTTGTTCAAAATTGATCATGTTATGATTTGTAAAGAAGCCAAATTAAAAGCTTCAAAATATGTAATCATTTTTCTTGTGGGAATCATATATCTTTTTCTATAATTGAGATAGTCCATTTGACTTAGTACTAGTTGTGTATGACTTCATTGAATTGATCATTGAAGCTTCATCTAGACTAAGGGCTATTCCATTTTTGATACTCACACACAACACACGAGACTTTGTTCAATGAATGCTTATTTCATTTGTGTGATTGTACATGATCAGATGTGATGTGTATACTTAATTTCTTGTCGATCAAACCCAAAAGATTTTTGAGTATTTTATGAATGTTCAAAAAGTGTGTAAAACACCTATGAACGTTTAGACCCCCAATTACAAATTACCAACACAAGTTTATTATTAAACAACGTATGTCGGAATATGAAAATAAGCAAAATCCTTGCCTTGCATCAAGGTATTTTGTCACAGAATAGCCAAAGGGAGATTGTAAAGTTTAATTTACAACTATTATATGTTGGTGTAATTTCGTGTCAAATTCGACTATAATTTTGTTCAATCTTTTGTACCATGTATTTTATATGGGATCTGTTTGTAAGGGTTGTGTGTAAAGAGAGAGTGTGAAGACTCAAGGCTATTGAAGATCAAAGTTGTTTTTCGTGGGTAGCTTGTGATAGGCTTCCGCGAAGTGATGCATGTGCCCAGCACATGACTAGAATGCAAAGAGTCAGGACAGGATGGAGACAGTTGGTTTCCACGAGTGTCTCGTGGGTAAGGCCTGATGGAAATATGCATATAAGCAGCGGAAAATAATGGATCTACTTCATTCATAAATGTTAACATGCACTATGTAAGTTTCAAAATTTGAGAACAAGAGTGTACCTTCAAGCAATGAATTTCAAAACTGAAGATTAGAAGCACTTGGGAACACTTTCAATCTTCACTCCAATTCCACTATCGCCCAAGATGTGTGGTCTTTCAATCAGTTTTCAAAAGGAGAATGTCAAAGTGTCTAACTTACATACACCCACTTCACAAGATATTTTTGCAATTTCTACAGAAAATTCTGTATGTTTCTCCCTTTGTATCTAACTGATTATCTAATTGGTCTAGCCTTTTGGGCCTTTTCAATTGGGCTTAAGTGTGTGGCTTGGAGTAGGACTAAAATAGACCAATAAAACACTAGCTCAAATGGGCCTTGGCTTTTCTGTCAACTCTTAACAAGTCCAAAGTTACCATTAACTATATTTAATACCACTATATAAATATAGTTGCACTCTAGGCCTTATTTATAAATTATATCCCAAGAGTTTATTGTACACGCAACTCTTTCATAAAATATTTGTAATAACACAAATTCATGAATGTAGACTACTTTGTAGATTACTACATCTTATCCTTGAGTACCCATTTAATCCTTTAAGTTATTCATCATATATTTATGAAATTCAATTTCATAAATATACTTTAGCAACTTCTTACCAAAGTGGTTAGGTCTAGCTCTGAATAACCAAACCTATTAAACTTATCTCAAGGGAATATTTGTATCTTCGTTAAGAGACTATGAATTTCATCTTGAGAATATATGTTTCCATTGACACTAAATGTGGTTGCCCAACATACTGAGGTTTTAACCATAATTATAGATCTCATTCCTGATATATCAAAGTAACCTACACTTCATGATCAGGTCCATTATCCTCTCAAATTAAAATTAAAGACCATGCACAATATTGCAGAACAATAAACATTTTATCCTTCTTTTTACAACATTGTCCTTTAGGATAACACAATACCCATGTTTACCTAAGTAAGTAGCAAAATTAAATTCCTACGAACATTAGGTACAAATAGACAGTCTTCCAATATTAAAACCCTACTCAAAGCATAAATTAACAACACCAATAGCTACAACCAGAATCCTGCTCCCATCAGCCAAAGTAAGAAACAATTCCCTTAATTCAGCTTTCTGGTCTCTTGAAACCCCTGCAAAGAATTGTAGATATGATTAGCACAACTGAATCCACACACCAGGAATCTGTGGGATTCTATACCAAACATATGTCAAGAAGAAAAGAAATTTTCATACCCTTGTTCTTGGCAGCCTTAAACTTTGGACAATTTCTCTTCCAATGTCCTTTTTCCCCACAATGGAAAACTTTCCTTTGAGCTTTTTTCTTTGTCGGCAACCCCTAAGGAATTTGCTTACCCTCTTGCTTAGTGAAGTCCTTCTTCTTCTTCTTCTTCTTCTTACCCTTGCCTTTCGACTTAGGTTGAGAAGTAAAAGTTTCACCCACATTGGCTTCAACACTAGAAGTATCAAGGATGCCTTCCGCCACCACTAACTCATTCATTATTTCAAACAAGGAATAAACCTTTTTGTTCATATTATAATTCAGTCTGAATTCCTTGAATGATTCTAGTAGTGACTGGAGTATCATATCCACTTGGGATTTTCCATCAATGTCGGCACCTAAAACCTCTAATGTATTCAGATTAGAGATCATTGTAAGACAATGCTCCCTAACTGAAATACCTTCAGCCATTTTGGTATTATAAATTTGCCTCATGGTTTCTTGCCTTACTGAACGGCCTTGCTCATCAAACATCTCCTTTAGACTATGCATAATGTCCGAAACTAGTTCTACATCCTGCATTTGATGCTGTAGAACATTTGAGATAGATGTTAGGATATAGCACTTGGCCATCTCATTAGATTTCTGCCAACGATTATATCATTGTTTTTCCTCAAAAGAATCTAATGAAGGAAAGTTAGGACATGGTTGAGTAAGCACATATTTGTGCTCTTCAGCTGTTAACACAATGTCCAAATTTCTTTTCCATCAACATAGTGGGATCTAGTCAGTTTGTTTTTATTAAGAATAAAACAAGTGGGCTAAATGATGCCATGTTCAAATCTGAAAATAATAAACATGAATATAATAAGTAAACTGGACATTATCAATTTAGCATATAAACATATAATATGGAACCTTAATAAAACCATAAAATAATATATGCAATGACAACCCAATCCATGTTTAAAATTCCTTGGAAGCAAGTAAATTATAAACACTACGATTGATTGAGAACTATTCTCATTATTAGTGCTATCATGATAACTCTTATCAAACACTAATAATATGTCGTTTTTTCTTTAGCTTCTAAGTGATAATGATAGCTCCGAAGGGAGGTTAACATTATACTTAGCTAGTGTACATATTGACTGAATTTTATGTGAGTCATTAAGTAACTCCACAGTAGTGTGGTCGTTCTAATGTAAAAACACATATTATCCATCATCAAGAAGTTTAATTTGTAGTACCATGAATTAAACACCCTCCGAAAGGAGCAAGGTACATACGCCAAGGCGAGGTGCTTAATTACACTACTATAAACCATCAATGGAGGCCGTGAGATCCAACCCTTGTATCTCTCTCCCACTAGATGTTTTAGAATAAAGGTTTTTAAATATAAAACATGCAGAAGCTAATCACATAACCTTGCTCTTTATACATATGAAAACACTTAGAAAAAATTCTGATTTTCTTTCTTTCGATTGATCGAATGTGCCACTCGATCAATCGAAAAGATTAAAAAATTCAACTTGACCATTTGACTTGTTCGATTGATACTTAATCGCCTCTCGATCGATCAAAAAACAAATTCGATCAATCGACTTGCAATAAAAAATCAATCGATTTAAAAAGCCTGGTCACTGTTTCACTCGATCGATCAAAAGTGATTTTCAATCGATCGAAACTCGTGAAACTCGAATTTCTAGATTTTCTTTAAGGTAGTTTTCAACAGGTTTTTATGAACAAACAACCATATATGAACATAAGAGACAAAGATTGATATCTAAACTGATTTCCATTGATGTTATAGCCTTAAAGTTCAAATTAACATACTTAATATCAAACTTAAACAACATCATAACAGAAATTTCAATTTTCATCAAAACATAATTTCAATCACCATGCAGAAAATCAGTCAAATAACTTTCTAACATCATGAAATTATCATTCTTGATTCCAAAACTCACAAAACAGTTATGCAAATTGGAAATTGAATACTGCTCTGATACCAATTGTAGGATTTTAGGATTAAACATGGTTTGTATCTCATATAAAACATGCGCAATGGAAATTTAACGGATCTACTTCATTTACAATCGATAACATGCACTATGTAAGTTTCAGAATACAAGAACAAGAGAGTGTACCTTGGTGTATTGAATTTATAAAAAAAACAAAGATCGGAAGCACTTGGAAATACTTTTGATCTTCACTCCAATTCTACTAACGCCCAAGATGTGTGGTCTCTCAATCAGTTTCAAAGGGAGAATGTTAGAGTGTCTCACTCTCACATACATACCACTTCACAATGATGTTCTAGTAATTCTCTACAGAAAATTTTGTATGTTTTTCCCTTTGTATCTAACTGATTATCTAATTGGGCTGGCCTTTTAAGCCTTTCCAATTGGGCTTAAGTGTGTGGCTTGGAGTGGGACCAAAAGGGACCAATAAGACACTAGCTCCAATGGGCCTTGGACTTTTCTGTCAACTCTTGACAAGTCCAAAGTTACCATTAATTATATTTAATACCACTATATAAATATAATTACACTATAGGCCTTATTTATAAATTATATCCCAAGACTTTATTGTACACGTAACCCCTTCATAAAATATTCGTAATAATACAAAATCATAGATGTAGACTGCCACTTTGTAGATTACTACATCTTAATCCTTGAGTGCCCGATTTAACACTTTATGTTATTCATTATATATTCATGAAATCCAATTACATAAATATATAAACTTTAATAACTATTTACCAAAGTAGTTAGGTCTAACATTCTGAATAACAAACCCATTAAACTTATCTCAAGGGAATATTTTGTATCTCCGTTAAGAGATTATGAATTCTATCTTGAGAATACATGTTCCATCAACACTAAATGTGGTTGCCCAACATACTTAGGTTTTAACCGTTACCTTAGATCTCACTCCTGATATATCAAAGCAACCTACATTCCATATCAGGTCATTATCCTCTCACGATTAAGAGTTCATGCAAATAGAAGTCGTGAGATTTATTATTTTTTACAGTCGTTAGGAGAATAATAAATCTCACAGCGTCCAGTTCAATATGTATAACTCTTAAAACATATCAACACATCAACTAGAAGTCTCCACTTCCACGATCAAGACAAATCATATTAGTTGATATGTTATAGTTTTCACATATGAAACGCCCAATTTCATCACCGACTACGAACTAAAATTCTGAGTTTACAAAGAACTTGTGACTTATATCTTCTGTGACTAAATCACATAAATCACATACTATGCATCTCATGGATTATATGATAATGTCCAAATATTCATGTTACCATTATTTTAGATTATAATAAAATAACTTTATTAAACACAATATTAAGTCATACATAATGTCATAAATGATAACATATATAGCATCATACAATAGGATTTAAAGGTACTAATCCTATCAATAATATAAAAGCAAAAAGAATCAAAATGCTTTAAAATGATTGTAAGCATGTTTCTAGGAGATGTGAGAGTTATATGATGTATCTCAAAGGTGATAGTCTCTATCAAATAGTTATGATTGTGTGAGTGTATTAGACGTTCTCATATCTCAAATCGTCATAATATGAGAAACTTGTGCACACTTGTAATGTTCTCATATACAACATGCATACTCTTTGCTACTCTTGATACATATGCAGGTACAATGTGTTTTAGCCATCACAAGGGATACATGTGTTAATATATACTTGCTAAACTGTCTTAACTTGTTTTTGAAATATAAAATTAGTTAGACTTGTTTAGTGTGTTTGTAGATCTAGGAATGCTTTTCATCTAGAGTCAAGGTGTGGTTTGAGTGCTTAGCATGTTGCTTGGATCCTTGTTTGAGTAGCCATCTTGTTGCTTTCTCATCTTATGTGCTTTTCCCTCTTGAAAAAGCTCTTTTCTGCATCCTCGATAGCTTCTCAATAGAATCTCAACAATACCTCTTTATCAAGATTTCTAGGTTTGACCTCGACAGCTTCTTAACAGATAGGTTGATCCATCGAGCCAAAATCTTGTGCTCTCTGACTGCTCGACACATCCTTGACAGATTCTCAATCTATCAAGGTTTGCCTGTTCTCGATAGATTCTCGACACCTCCTTGATCGATTAAAATACCTTTGCATGCATTTCATTTTTCTTTGTTTTGCATTTTTTTTCCTTTGTGTCCATAGCATCTTGTTTTTCTTTTCTTGTTGGTCAATAGTTCCTTGTTCTCCTCATTCCCTCTATATCTATTCTCTATCTGTCTCTAGTCAAGTTTTTTGGCCTTTCATGCCCTTTAACAATCGTGTCAAAAAGGGGGAATTTTGACAATTGAATGTCATTCCTCAGGGGGAGTAATAGACTTAGGGGGAGAACTTCATGTCAAGGGGAAGAAAGTTTTTGATGTAACTAACTTAGGGCGAGAGTTAGTCTAATACACTTTGATATTGATATATATTTTGTGTTGTGTATTTTTTGGTTTTGTAATCATTTACATATATCATGTGTTTTTCTATATTTGATGATGTATGTTTTTCACTCTTTATCTCACATGTGCTGTTTCTTTTCACTTTTTATACACATGTTTCTTATTTATTTAACTTGTCATTATTTTCCACATAGTACCTTGATGTGTCTTTTTTAGTGCCTTTCAGGAAAGACAAGTTAAAGCTAAGTCAAGATTCTGAACCTTCTTCTTGCAGCAACTTCCAAGGTTCAGATCTTTTAGACTAGGCTTATTTATTCTGTAATCTTGAGTATAATGTATGTTAGGACATTCAATGTACTCATGTGGTTTTGTCATGGATTGCCAAAAGGGAAGAGTGTAAGGGACATATTTTTATGTAATTAGCATGTCCTTGACAAAACGCATTTTACTTGTATTTAAGTAAATCTAAGTAGGTTCAAGGTGATCATTACAAGTGGTTACATTAAAGACATGAAGAGTACTCAAGAACAGCTCAAGAAAGGTGCAATCTACAGGTCTTGATACCTCATTGACAGAAGTTCCATCTATCGAGATTCATTAATGCTTAACACATGTCTCGATCTATCAAGCTTACAGATTCAGACCATAGCCAACAACGTTTTTATTCTAAAAGGCTATTTTTTTAAGTTTGTATAATTTTTATTGGACTAGGAAAGCCCAAGGTTTGTGTATACCTATTTGGAATAAGAGAGCCCATTGAGCTCCTATTTAAACAAGGAGGTGGAAAAAGAAAAACCTAACCCTAGCCTCCTCCTACATAAGGTTTTTTTTTTTTTTTTTTTAAACCCTAGCCTCCTCCTACAGAAGAAAGAGTTCTTGTTGCATTTCTTGTACGCCTTTGGATTCTGTAACCAAGCAAAGTCTCTCACACCATCATTGAAAATATTATTGGTATTTCTATGTGAAGCTGTTGCAAATCAACTACAACAATCAAAGGGTTTCTATGGAGTTAGTCATGTACTGGAATTTGTGCAGAGGAGGTAGTCACGTACTGGGATCCGTGCATCATTGGTTAGTCACGTACTAAGATTCGTGTATCGAATGGAAAGATTGTCAATAAAATACAAGTCCAATTGGGTATTTCGAGATAGGCCAAAGGGTTTGGAAAAATTCCTTATACTTATAACCGCTTGTGATTGATAATAGTGGATTCTTGGGAGTGGTGACCTTAAAATCACCCGATGGAGTTTTGCCTTGGTGGTTTTCCCCATTCATAAATAAATCACCTATGTCAAATTTATTTTCCGCTGCATTTTGATAATTTGGTGATTTCTTTGTGCTGCCACGCTATAGCATGAAATTTGATCTAATTAATTAACTTGGTTAATTAATTAATTAATTGCAAGGGGTCAATTCATTTTGCCCTAACGTGTTTTTAAATGTATGATGCCAAAGCCAAAGGCTTATTCGTCAAAGAAATATTAAAAATTTCATGGCATCGCTTCTCAAAAATTGAGTTGTATGAACAAAAGTATGAAAAATGGAAGCTAAATGAAATTTCAATCAAATGTAAACACTTTGGTGATGGGTTATATGTCATTTCTACTAGTGAGATAGGTCACTTGACTTCGTGTTAGTTTTGTATGACTTGATTGAATTGATCATTGAAGTTTCATACTAGACTATGAACTAGTTCATACTTGATTCATACACACAACACACAAGATTAATGTTCAATGAATACCTATTTCATTTTTATGATTGTACGTGTTCAAATGTGATTTGTGCATACTCAATTGCTTGATGATCAAACCCAAAAAGATTTTTTAGTATATTTTGTTTTTGAAAGTGTTATTGTGTATCACTTTTGTGTTTTAAGAGCTTTTCCAAGAAGCCCTATCGGTTTTCTTGAAAAAAATTTCAGAGGCATTTTCACGAGTAAGTCGCGAGTAAGTCATCTTGTAGCCAATCCGCAAAAATGAGGAAACTAATTTTTATTTCTTCCAGAATTTTACACAGAGAGTTTCGTGACCCCCTCGGGACTTTTTTGCGAGATATAGCTTCCCGTGAAACTAGCCCTGTGCATTTGAGGCATTTCGCGAGTAACTCACGAGCACGTCGCGAGTAGATTACCCGTGAAACGAGTAGATTTTCAGTTTTTAAAGGCCAAATAATGAGTTTTTCAAAAACTTCATTTTTGCCTCCTCACCTCTTTCAACCCAAGACACCATTTTCTCTAAAATTTCAACCACAACTCAAAGGGGTTTCAACTCTAAGACTCATCTAACGTATGCTTTAACACTTTTTAATCTTGAAATCCTTAGATTAAGCCTTAGATTTTAGGATTTCTAGGGTTTGGATTAGTTTGAAATGGGTTGGGAAAATTTAAATTTCTTGTCAAATTTTTGTTTTTTCTTAATTGGGTTGTGTCCCATTGTGTTTATCTGTGTTTGTGTTGGCCCTAAGTGGCATTTTAACATATATTTAGGCAAGATTGTCATATGTTCATGCATTTTTTAACATACATGTGTAGTGTGTGCACTCTAAGTGTTTGATAAAATGCCTACATGGTATTTTTTTTCGTTGTTTTGGACTCCATCAAGTACAAATTTTTGGGGATTACCATGATTATGCATGCTTGACATTTTTTGATCATTGCTTGTGTATTTTACACACTTTGCCCCGTGAGTGTTTTGTCATGCATTGCTTATGCATCTCACATGCACACCACAAGCACATTTGATGCACACACTCTATCACTTGACATGTTTTTTCATTCACTCATGCTTTGTAAGTCTTTTTAGGCCCTTAGCACTTAGAACATATTCTTGTGTCTATGTTTGCTTGTATATTTCTATTTTAGGACAATTTGTTCATGTTTTATGGACTAACTTGTATCTAATCAAGTTTGTTACCATGTTTGTGTTTGTTTTGTTTGTTTTTTCATTTTGTAGATGTCTTCTCAGAAGTCAGCAGCGAAGAAAATTGAAAAGCATCCTCGTTACTCCCTGGATTCGTTTAGAAAATATGATGGTAGCATGGCATACATCAATCATTACAAGAACGCTTTGATCGTCTTGGAAAGAAGGGTGGACATTGAGTCCTTAAAGGACACATTCATTCTAGAAGTGTTCAAGGAAAGGACTTGGACCAAATTATTGAATCCCATGGGTGATGTCTATGATTACATCATAAGGGAGTTCTTTGCTAATGCTTTTGTGGAAGGCGAACACATCAACTGTTGGGTAAGAGGGAGAGAGTTCATAATCTCAAGAGACTCAATTCAAGAGCTGTTGGAGATTTGACCGACAACTTCGCACACCTCTCTACACTATGATGAGAGGAAAGAGAAACTTGCGCCTCTCGTGCAAGTTCTTGGAGGTCAACTCAAGAAGAAGGCCTTGCACACAATTGTGTTCTCTCCAGAGATGAGAGCTTTGGCCTATATCATGATCTTCAACCTTTATCTGGATAAGAATTTGACAACCTTGTCAGGGCCAAGAACCGTCTTCCTACATGATCTCTTTACTCACAAAGAGAATGATATTTATGGTCATATCTACCATCTCTTCGTCAAGTGCATAAAGAAGAGAGTCAAGGCTAACTCTACCATTCCCAAGCCTTGTCATGTCTCTAATATCAAGGGCAAGGGTGAAGATTCCAAGTGGTTTTCCGGTCATGCAAAGGGAAGAGCCTGTTAGTGAGCAAACTATTATCCGGAGTAAAGCTCACATTCCCAGACCAAGCACCGATGTATCTCAAATTCCAAGAGATGAAGCTGCAGAAGAAGGAGGCAACACCGATGAAGAAATTGATTGTATCACATGGCATGAGCACAAGCAAGAGCACCCGACCGCCTTGATTTCTACTTGGGAGGGTTGAAGAGTTGCATGCCATGTTGGCTTCATATATCGACTACTCCACAAGGCAATTCACATACCTTCAAGGTCAAATCACTGCCATCTCTTCTCAGATTCAAGACATGGTGAAGAAATTAGAATCGGAGTCCGACACATGTTAGGACCTTTGGCCATTTCAATAAAAAAAGGGGCGTAGATTAGCTAGAGGGGGAGTACAGTCTAAGGGGAAGTAGTGACACCATTGGTTCATTTTGGTGATTTATGTTTTATGCTTTTATAGCTTTTGTTATTTACAGTTCTTTATCTAAAGCTTTCAAGTACTTTAGTTTAAAACTTAGTTTTCTTTAGTACTTTATGTATCTTGGTTTTTATAGTCGTTTCTTGATGCTGATAGTTATCTATTGCTTCTTGCCTTAGTTTTTGTAATGCATCATGTGGTATGTTGGACATGCAATTAATTTTAGCATTGCTCTTAATTGCATTGCGTGTTCAAATGATCATTCATTAGTTAAATGTTCATTGTGGTCATTTCCTAATGACCATTCATGTTTGATTAATTTATGCTTTATGTCTAATATCTCTTTTGGTATCTTGATTGCATTTTACTTGTTCTTTATAAATGCCTTGTGTTCTACTTATCTAGTACTTAATGAATTCTATTTGTTATGTGCAAGTGTTTCAGGATACAAGTGTATATGGTTCAAGTGCTTCACAACTTTTGGATTTAGATGTGAGTGAGTTTTGCCTATTTTCCCAAACTCATGTTTAAGTCTAGAGTCTGTTTAGGGGTTTTGTCACGAAATAGCAAAATGAGGAAATTGTAAAGTTGTAATTTCCAACTAACTTGTGTTGATTTTAATTTCGTGCCAAATTTAAATGTAATTTCTTTAATCATGTTCCCTGTATGTATGTGAGTTTATTTGTAAGGGATGAATGTGAAAGATCGGTGAAGAATTAAGCTTCAAAAGATGAATCAATGCAATTCACAACTAACTCACAAGTAGCTCGCAAGAAGCAACCCACAAAAAGGCCACGCGTGAAGCACATGACTGGAAGCTGAAGAGTTATGCCAGGCTGTCAAGTTCATGAGTGTTTTGCGAGAAAGGCCATCCCGCGAAGCACCCGAAAAACATTTAGTTTGGCAAAAAGTTAAGTTGCTTTACCAATTTCTTTACCTACACTATAAATACCCTCATTACCCACTAATTGCAAGGAGTGATTTTCAGAGAGAAAACTATAGCAAATACATTTGAGAGTTAGAGGTTGTTATGCCCACAATCATCTACACATTTTCTTGTAGTTTTCCTCAACTCCTACCTCTGCTCTATCTCTAGATCTTGAGAGGTTGTTAGCTCAAACACTTACCACACCCATTCTGAGTGTTAAGTGTGATTCTGGTGCTGCTAGGAAGCATTAAATGAGCCATTTAATGGCGATGCAATCGGGTTGAATTGTAGATCCGAAAGCTAGAGAAGACAAGACTTTGAGAAGTACATTGGTAGCAGAAGCTTGGAGGGATCAAGTACCTGGGGTAGACTAGGCTTAGAGGGTCTTTTGTTATTTGTGTACTCCAACCTTATTCTCTAGTAGATCGATTTCGACTTAGAGGGTCGCAGAGAGGTTTTTTACCAAATTCTTTGATTTCTTCTTCGATAACACGTCTTAGTGTTATCTTGTGTTCATTTTATTGTTGAATATGGCTTTGAGTAGTGTTATCGGTTCATTGCGCTTATTTACTCTTGTTCAACACTTAGTCTAACCATAATTTTTACTCGAGGGTCTAAACAAGCTCTTATGTTTAGCACAAATCTGAACTTTCACATTTCAATATTGCAATTATGCTCAATGCTGGATGTATTTCTTAGTTTGTGTGTGCAAGAGTGACTGTATAATTGAATTTGACTAGTGCGTCCTATGTTTTATGTTTCTTGTTTGTTAAATGTGACAACGTTTCCGGTGTATACTTCAATATGACTATCTGTTCCTTCGAGAGTGTAATGGAAGTGAATATTTTTCATGATTTATATTTGCAGTTTAATTCATCATATAGCTCAAATTAATTCATTCATTCATACACTCCTCGTGGATATCAATATCCAAGTTAGACATTTCAAAAGCCATTGCAAAAAATTCGCCATCATGTCAAATCTATGAAATAAGATGCATGTAGATAAAGAGCCATGGCAATCAATTTAAAATTAGAAAGTAGAAAGCTGATTTTATTAACCAGTCAAAAGTGATTCAAGTACTAGGATGAAAGAAAGTTGGATTCCTCGGAACTGTGGTCCAAGAATTAAAGGCAGGTGTGATCTTCCTCAAAAAAAAAAAAAAAGGGGGGGGGCAGGCGTGATCTTTCAATATCTGAATATTTAAATGCACCTAAAGTTCCCGGTTAGCTGGTTTGACAAGGCAGCTCTTATTGAAAAAGAAAACGACTATTCTATGATTAGAGAAATATTTTATGGAAATAGATTAGATCTATATATACAATGCAGAGTAAAACTTCTGATCCCTTGAAGAGTCATTAAACCATCAAAAATAAATGCTTCTTTCTTATTTTGAATTTTTTTTTTATAAATAATAAAAATTCATTGAAAAGAAAACTAAAATACAAAAACCAATGCACACAGGAGCGTGCTGAGTAAAACAAAAAGACAACAAAAACCAAATGGCTCAGAAATACAACTATCAAACAACTCAGACAAAGAAGTAATGTTGAAAACACCCAATGCATTTGCCCACCCAACCAAAGTCTGGAAGAAAGCAGTTTCAAGTAATGTGTTGATCTTTCGGTTCCTTCAAATATCTGAGCATTCCTCTCCAGCCAAACACTCCACATTAAGCAATGAGGAATCATATTCCAATTACCCCATTTCTATGCCTACTAAACTTTGCCAGCCAACTAGCTAGAGGTTCCACTGCACCCCTAGGCATAACCCAAGCAACCTCAAAAAGTGAAAATATCATGTTCCATAGCTCTCTGGCTATAGAGCAATGTAATAACTAGATGATTGCTGGTCTCCCCATCCCTCTTACCATACAAAAACCAATAAATAACAATAAAGTCGACGTTTCCATAGAATTATCATTAGTTAAAATCCAACCCACGCCACCATCCATATGAAGAAACTGACCTTTGTTGGCACTGTTGATTTCCACACACTTTTCCAAGGAAAAGACATATGAGAAGATGGTAGCAAGACTTTATAGTAAGAACTTCAAAACTGAAGGAAAAATTCTGGTTTTGCATCTCATGCAAAACCCACAGCGGAAGCGACGAACTAGGGTCTATTTCATTCATGATTGATAACGTGCACTACATAAATTTCAGAATTTAAGAATAAGATAGCGTACCTTGGTGTGGAGAAATTCAAAACAAAGATTAGAAGCACTTGGGAACACTTTTAATCTTCACTCCAATTCCACTTTACGCCCAAGATGTGTGGTCTCTCAATCAGTTTTTCAATGGGAGAATGAAAGTGTGTCTCACACTCTCTCACACCCGTTTCTTTTCTTTTCTAATCTCATCTAATAAAAATTCTGTATGTTTCTCCCTTTATAACTACTGATTATCTAATTGGGTTGGCCTATTGGGCCTTTCCAATTGGGCTTTAGTGTGTGGCTTGGAGTGGGACCAAAAGGGATCAATAAGACACTAGCTCCAATGGGCCTTGGGCTTTTCCGTCAACTCTTGACAAGTCCAAAGTTACCATTAATTATATTTAATACCAATATATAAATATAATTGCACTCTAGGTCTTATTAATAAATTATATCCCAAGACTTTATTATACACGTAACCCCTTCATAAATATTCGTAGTAACACAAAGTCATAAACGTAGACTGCCACTTTGTAAATTACTACATCTTATCCTTGAGTACCCGGTTTTAATTCTTTAAAGTTATTCATTATATATTTATGAAATCCAATTTCACAATATATACTTGTAGTAATTTCTTACTAAGTGGTTAGGCCTAACTCTCTGAATAACTGAAACCATTACACTTATCTCAAGGGAATATTTTATATCTCTATCAAGAGACTATGATTCCATATTAAGAATATATGTTCCATCAACACTAAATGTGGCTGCCCAACATACTGAGGTTTTGACCGTCACTTCAGATCTCACTCCTGATATATCAAGCAACCTACACTTCATGATAGGTCCTTATTCTCTCAGGATTAAGAGTTCATGCAAATAAAAATCGTGAGATTTATTATTCATTTGACAGTCGTTAGGAGAATAATAAATCTCACAGCGGTCCAATTCAATATGTTTTAACTCTTAAAACATATCAACATATCAACTAGAAGTTTCCACTTCCATGATCAAGACAAATCATCTTAGTTGACACGTTATAGTCTTCGCAGATGAAAATGCCCATTTCATCACCGACTACGAACTATAATTTCTGAGTGTTACAAAGAACTTGTGATTTACATCTTCTGTGACTTTTCACATAAATCACATACAATGCATCTCATGGACTACATGATAATGTCTCATATTCATATTACCATTATTTTAGATAATAATAAAATAACTTTATCAAACACAATATTAAGTCATACATCATGTCATACATAATATCATACATAGCATCATACAATAGGATTTAAGGGCACTAATCCTAACAATAACCCCGTGAGAAGAAGGTTTCCAACACAATTAATCCACACCATCTCCTCTCCATACTCCAGAATAAAGTAAATCCAAGAAAGAGATGACTGATTCTAGTTCCCAGTCTAGTACTGATCTAGTGAAATCGATATTTCCAATTGTAGCCTTCCCCTGAAAAAAGATAATAACGCTGCCACAGAAGCATCCTTATTATGTGCAATATCATCCACATATATTTTGGAAACCTTGTACCTCTTTTATGGTATATATACACATCCACATATATATACATACATACTTGTGTGTGTGTAAGACAAAGTCAAAGCTTTTGATCCCAAGCCGAGTCATGACCAAACCATCCAAAACAGATGCCACCCATTTGTGTATCTTGGTACAACCACCACTTCATTTTGGGTCCAAAAAATATCAATGGTCACCTTAAGGGTTAGTAAAATGAAATCAAGAAATGCACTTAAAACATCAGAAGCCCACCCAATGGGACATGATACTTTCTGCCATATGGCTTCATTACTTTAAGTACACAGCTAAGTCTTAAAAATTGAGGGTATCAACAACGCTAAGTATCCATCAATATCATTCTAATTGTGATTCCATTATTAATATGGACAGCAGCCTTTCTCGAAGCAGTCCCCTCACTAGCAATGCATATAACAGTATCATTAAGTATGTAAAATGAAGCCTTCTTTTTACCAATTTCAAATTGTACATACTGTGTTAACAGAGATATTTACTAGAAATTTATTATACTTCTGAGGGGGAAAGGCGAATAGGAAAATCATTATGAACTTCTACTAGTCTTTAAGAAATAGGACTTATTGATTCCTGAAACAATGGTAAATATGAAAGTAGTAGTCCAAGCTCAAACAACTTAGCTTGTAAGTAGTGGTATAAGAAGTGTCCATATATTTTAACTAAATCACTGGTATGATTATCATCCTTGCACCACTTATGTAATTATGTTAACCTCTATCTGACAACAGGATCTTCACATCCTTGTTCTGTTGGTTATGCTAGTTTTAGATTATTCATTCATTTGAAAGATAATTAATAATTGCATCATGCCAACCTCATCTATTCTGAGTTTGGCCATGGTAAAAATATGTGTATTTATTACTGTGCAGGCAGACAGTCACAACTAATGCACAAGTTTACATCTACACCATGAGATCAACAATTGGATCTATTAAAGCACCTAATTTTAGAGCGGAAATTAGCTAATAATTCTCAGTAACCAGTCCAAAACTTTCTTGTTTGTCAAATCATTAATGTACAAATCAGATTACAAAAGTGGCTCCAAGGTAGTTTTGCCAAATAGATTTAGAAAAAGAAAAATTATGGTGCATGCATTGTTTTTTGATTATTTCCGAACAATAAAATTAAGGATAACAAGATAGCTGACAGAATTTTCTCTTACCTATCTGTGGCTCAAGATATATGGTTTCTTGAATTCAACTTAGGTTTGGATTTGGAATCAAATAAAAACGGCATGAGAGCTCTGTTATCTGCTTCAACTAGGCTACAGCCAGGCTCTTTCCTCACCCCACTGTCATCCATCGCTTCCTCACCTTCTCAACCCCATCCCATTCACCTCGCGAAGCATACATGTAGATAGCAGTACATAATCCCCACTCTGGTCCCTTCTCATTTTAAGTAGCTGCTCATTTGCACGTCTTGCCAACTCAACATTTCCATGAACTATGCATGCCCCAAGCAGAGTCCTCCAGAAAATAGCATTGGGTTCAATCTCCATGGAGTCTATGACCTCAAACGCTTCATTTAATCTCAGAGCTCGCCCTAGCAGGTCGACCATACACCCACAGTGCTTTATGTTTGGCTCAATATTATACTCATTTCTCATAATATTAAAATACCTGCGCCCCTCTACAACTTTGCCAGCATGACTGCAAGCAACTAAGACTCCAAACAAAAGTTATCTCATTTGGCCTGACGTTCAACCTGCGCATCTCCATAAACGGATTGATTGATTACTCAGCATGGCCACGGAAAGCCAAACCTCTATTACTGAATTCCAAGTCGACACATCCTATCTCTCATCCCATGGAATGCTTTGAGTGCTTCCTCAATATTCCCACACTTGGCATACATATCTATAAGTGCATTCCCAAGTAGAATGCTCAAATCTCCCGAACACAATTCCAAAATGTTGCAGTGTGTCTTCAGCCCAACATCTAATCTCCCAAATCCAAACAACCCAATGCCAATTTCACTTTTTGACTTTTTTTAGTTCTCTGTTCTCCTTACCATCAAAAGAGGTAATAGAAGGAATGTTTTTTTGTTTGAAATAAAGTGCTCCTCTCTCCTCTATTTGGTTCTCAAAGAATACTCTGTTGAGTGAGGTTTTGTTTTATTTCATTTCAATCTTGTACAATAATTCCTCACCGACCCTCTCCATTAATCCTCATTGACCCATTCAAAAACGTCTTCAACACACTCTCAACTTACACTGCATCACCAACCTCAATCAATCACAATAACCCCTTGCTCAGAATCATAATTCCATGCCCAACTGCCCCTAATCCTCATAGAGGTCCCACCCTCACCTACAAAGCTTCGGTGCTAACCAAAAGCCAAACTCACACAGTGCAAAGGACATGGTCAGGTAAATACTTGTAATTTCTTAATTTCTTTTGCATCTTTCTTCACATCTCAATCTAACTCAGATCAGTTGACATTAATTCAGCTTAGGGCTTATTTAATCCCACATCTTCATTCAAGTGGAAACCTCATCCTCATCCTCATCCTCCTCCACCTCTCTCATGCTATACAGAGCATCAGTACCCTCCTCTGCTTCTTCCTCTACTTCCTCCTCTCACCGCATTCCCTTACTGGTAGGTCTGCCTAAATGTAAACTGTTATAATTTCGTAGGTAGTGAATCATTTGTTTGCTTGTTCTGTTATAATTTTGTACCTAGGTCATGCATTTTGTCTTCATTTTGTGGCCTCTGTGTTGTTGCCTTTAAATCCTTGAGATCAGTAGGTGTAACTGTAACTGTAAACTGTAAACATGTATCTTTTGCTTTCAAAAGAATGAAGGGCATAAAGTTAGGTACTCGGGCCATACTCCCTTACCCACTGCTTCAAAGGAATAATTCATCTTTCTTATAGTACCTCTAAATTTGTAATTGATGCACTATATAAGTAAACATGATGTACTTAATAATCCCTTTCATTTGACAAAATTTTAAGGTATGATGGAATAAAATATTTTAAAAATTAATTGTACTTATATCATATGTATTTATTAAGCAAAATAAACAAAAGAAAATGAAATAATCCCAATTAAGCTCCATAATGTGTTCAGTACTGCTTGTTTCCATGCCCAAATAGGAATGTCCGCATGCAACTCTATGCTGCTCCTTGGCTCTCTTGTTGTATAACAATCTAATTAGATCATTTTTACCCTTGTTACCTCCCCCCTACCCCTTCTTTTTTCCTAAAAAAATAAACAGTAAGGCTGGCCATTATCCCAACAAGTAAGTAGATGTATGGATGAAGATGCTCTAAATACCAATTTCTTTTTTTCCCTTTTTTTTCCTTCTAATTTGCATCATGAGCTTTTATTTACAAAACTAAAGACTTCCTTTTATGTAGTCAAAAGAGGTTCTCCTTTTATTACACTAATAACACTAACTATCTATAAGATGAGTGAATAATCTTAGCTTTTGTTTACTATAACATTAAATAGCATTAGTCCTGCCAAGGAATTATAATAACGATTGTTGTTGATATGAGTTACTAAACTGATTGTTGTTGATATTTCTGTCTGTACTACTCCATTATAATTACTAGACTTTTTTATGTTCTTTAAATGTACAAATTCTTGTTAATCCACTTTGGTGGTAAACTTGCAGCCTTAAATTATTGGGTACTCATATCATATATGATCATTTATGGTCCTTGGCCTTGCTTATATTAAAATTCAGAAATCTATCTTAAAATTTCTAGATTAGACCTTAGTTTCTCTTATATGCCTGCTGCTTGGTACTTTTAGTGAGTAGGAAGTTCATGTTTTTAATCTGTATCATACAATTTCAAATGACGACTCTATGTAAGTATACTGAAATTTATTTAGATGGAATAGAGAACAACTAATGTCGAGGATAGGAAGTTGTGGCCTTCCGCAGTTGAGAAGCATTTCATTGATGTATTGTTAGAAGAGGACGCTAAAGGGAATATGCCCCAAGGCCAGTTCAAGACTGGAACTTGGACAGCCGTTATGGATGAGTTTAACAAACGCACGAATAAATTACAACAAGACACAACTTACACAAAAATATCAACGAATGAAAGGTCAATACCGCACATTCTCCCAGCTTATCGGACGTACGGGAATGGGATGGGACCACATTTCAAATACGGTGACGGCCAATGAGGAAGCATGGGCTGCTGCATTGCGGTAAGTCCTTTAACATACTCCAAACAAATTTATTACAATTAGCTATATGCATAGTTTATAGTTGTAACTAAAATGACGCTGAAATATACCTTGTGTTCTAATAGCATGGCCCATCTTTTAAACACTGAATGTATTCAAACTAAAAAAGAAAAAAAATCAAAAACAAAAATGTTTATATGGACCAGCACTATATTGTAAATGTATACATATCTAACAGTTTGCTAGATCTTTGTTTACCTTTCTTCGCATATGAAGAATATGGGGTTTTAAATGGTTGCTGTATAAATAGTGTGCTGAAATAGTATTTTTGTAGCATTTTCTCATGATGATGCTTTTAGAAACGGAATAAAATCTAATCTAAGAGGTTTATTACTGTACAATATATGTGTTCTTTTGGTATAAAGTTAAATTTTGATGAAATGCTTTTACTTTTTGGTGTTTGGTATCTAAGAGTTGATGGTTATTATAGGGTTATTATAATTACCCATCTGATTTGTATTGGGTTTTTATGAATAAGTCATCTAACCCAATACATATGGTTGTTAATAGGTCAATCATAAATTCAAGGAGTTCAAGAAAAAGGGGCTGCAACACTACGAGTTGTTGAGCAGGCTTTTCAATTCAAACACAGCCACGGGTTTCCTTCAGATATCATCTACCCAACTAGCTCCCAACAGTGACGAAGAGAGAGAGTTGGATGCAGCCTTCCTATCAACGGGGGTACATGTCAATGTCAACACCGATATTGTGGACGACATGGAGGAGCTATCCACACCGAGTGAAGCCCAAAGCCAGAGGCAAGCTGAAAAGCAGCCAGCTGAACCATCTTATTCAAGCGAAAAAAGGAAGAAAGGGCACTCCCTTGAAACCATGACTGGGGCAATTTAGGGGTTTACTGACATGAGGAACCGAAGGGGGAAAAAGTCCACCGACATCGGAGAGTCTGGTGTGGGGGATCACACTGAGTCAGTTACGCAAGCTGTAACACTGATCAACCAACACATCAATGTGGATCATGTCACATATTGCAAGGTCGTGCAGGAGCTTTATAACACCAAGAGTAGAGCCGTTTTTTTTTCTTTTTTGCTATGATGGTCGATAGAAGAAGGGCTTGGATTGAGTTTATTGGGGGTGGACTCCAATAGTGGTGGGGGTGGTAGATGGTGTGCGCCGTGTAAATAGCCTAGGAAGTTAATTAGTTCTCTTATTTTGCTTTGATGTGAATAGGCAAAGTTTGTATTATGTTAATATTTTGGACAATGTTTGCATGCTGCCTTCCTTTATTATGTTCAATGCTTTGGAAATCTATGCTACTTATGTAAGAAATATGTTTTGTGGTTGTCGTCTCTTCTATGAATTGCTTTGTTTGGTGACATATATATTTTTAGAAATTCCGTAAAGAAGACTTCAGATTTTCTAAAATATATATGTCACCAAACAAAGCAATTCATAGAAGAGACGACAACCACAAAACATATTTCTTACATAAGTAGCATAGATGTCCAAAGTATTGAACATAATAAAGGAAGGCAGCAACATATATAGTGCTTCCAGCAACATATTGACTCACTTATATATACATGCAGAATTATATACAATCACTTATATAGAATTATATATTTTCTCATTTATGCAAAAATATATATACTCACTTATGCAGAATTATATACTCATTTATGCAAAAATATATATAGTATGACTTATATATGCATACAGCAATATATACTCACTTATATATATACTCATTTATATATATATACTCACTTATGTAGAAAATATATATAATGACTTATATATGCATACAAAATATACTCACTTATATAAATTCTCATTTATATATATACTCACTTATGCAGAAATCGATATACTCACGTATATACATACAACCATATATACTCATTTATATTACATATATAAGTGGCTGATGTTTACTTATTGGCTACCCACAGGTGTGATTCAGTTATGGCTGACGCCGATTTAGATCGTAACTCAATTATGGCCGACGCCGATTCAGATCTTGATTCAGAGATATCTGACCCCTATTCAGATGAGTACAATAGTGAGGTGGAGCTCGAGATTGCCACAGCCTATGTTCAGCTATGTATAGAGTACGTACGTGCAAAAGTACTACATGAAGCGACCTATGTGCACTAGTATCTTGAGTGGGAGGTCATATGTGATTGAAGTACTAGAAGGAAATCCCCAAGTGTGTTACGACATATTCCGCATGGACAAGACCATTTTTAGGCACTTGTGTAATGAGTTGAAGCAGCTGCACCTATTAGAGGAGGACACTGTATTTTTCAGTTAAGGAGGCCGTTGGGACAGTGCTATTTACCGTCAAACACAACGCTGACTACCAGCTAACTGCCAACCGCTTCCAACATTCCCTCAAGACCATTCAAAGGCGATTCTGGAGTGCCTTGCGTGCTATCCATGTTTTGGGATATCTCATCATCCGGCTTGACGCTGATGCAGCTGAGCTTCCTCATTCACTTTGAGGGAATGAGAAATATTATCCATGGCTTGAGCTATGCTTTGATTTTTCTTTTTTTAGTTCTTAGATAAATTATCACTTTGATTCATTAAAATGTGAAAGATTTGTAGTAGAGAATAGAAACAAAACAATATGAAGAGTGAAAGAGATCTGAAGTATTTCTCATTTTTATAATTTAAGGTTAATTGAAAAATATTAAATAAAGTAGACAAGTTAACATATCAAAGTTGACCTAAACAACAATGAACATAGTGTGTTTAATCCTTATCATTTGAGGAATTTATATGGTGTAGTTATCCTAAAAATTATAAAATATATTATAACTAGAGCTACCTATGTTTTTAACAAAAATTTGTGGGGGCCATTGATGGGACGCACATAAGTGCTTCTGCCCTATCTGGTAGGACCACCGCATTTAGAGATAGACGGAGTGACATCACTCAAAACATGATGTGTGCATGCAACTTCAACATGCGGTTTATGTATGTGCATTTTGGATCGGAAGGGAGTGCAAATGATTCACGAGTCATGCAAGACGCACTTGGACATGCCAAGTATGAGTTCCCTTAGCCGCCTAGAGGTAAAAAAAAAATTTTGGTGCATTTGGTTTTGGATTTGTTCTTTGGGATTAAGATCTGTTGGGTATTTTTGGTCAGCAATTTGGTCAAAAAGTTTAGTGGGTTTTAGCCACTTATGCACTTTTTAATTTCAACTTATTTCAAGTAATTTAGTTGGATTTGAAATGTGGATTACCAGAGATGGTTCCCTTATTTGAGCTGAATAATTAAAGTTTCTCACCTCTTTATTAACTTCATCTTTATTTGTAGTTTATGAATATAGATTCTATATTTGCATTATCACTTCTATAAATGGTAACTTCTCTAGAAAAGATGGAAGAAGAGTGGCTTCATGTAGTGAAAATTTGCTCTAAACTAGCTCAATGGACTTAGTAAGTTGGATCATTAAGAACTATCGAATGATGAGTTTAGCAGATTATTTTACTGTACTTAGCAGAAAAGATAGTTGTGTTGGGTAACATTAATTGCCAATGGTTATCACTCTTATTGCAAGATCGTACTACCTCGTTGACTTGGGG
>JAGHPS010001109.1:0-33362 GCA_020976635.1 Castanea crenata | reverse complement strand
TGATAACTACGTGAAAAGTCTAAACTCTTTAAGTTCGAAATTTTTTATTAAAAAAAAAAATGCTATTTTTTAATTCCAAATATTATCACTTTTTTTCATATATGGATTTTAAATCCCTGAAATAACTGAAGATTGAAAATTGTCTATATTATGTTTTATAGATTTATTATGGTTTCAATTGTTAAATAATCCCACTATAATATATGGAGATATAGACATCATAGTTTATACCCCTGTTATATATCTATGATCCCTAACCCCTGAACAAGCTTGATGACTTTAATTAATTTTTCTTTAATGAAGAATAATAATAATATATATATATATATATATATATACACATAAAATTTATGTACTTTATAACACAGACGTGAATAAAAAATATATAGTTTTTGGAAAGATATAAACACAAAAATGACCTTCATTTTTTGTGATAAATAGAAGCATATATTTCTTACTTTATACTTAAAACTCTATCATATAATTCCTATTAGAGATGGCAAAGATACTTAACGATTATATTATTAGCCACAGTTTACATAAATTAGTAAGACACTAAGGCCATATATATTAATCTTAATGAGATAATGTCCGGTCATAGTTTGGATATGAATATGTAAGGGTACAAAATCTGGCGACTCAAGTCCACTTAGAATAATAAAATGGGTATTACCTGATTAGGCTCAAACCAATAAATATTTGTAAAGAAAGTAGGATGAAACAAGTTGAGCTTCGCTTGAGGATATAGATAAAGAATAAGTGAAAATCAAAGACTAAGTATATTAATAGTTCTTCACAAGCTTGCCCGAGGATAGTCTTCTAGTGCAAGCGTGTACACTGTTCTCTCTCTTTTCTCTCAGTCAATGTTTTAGCTCTAATCTTTTTCCCATAATTTTTCTAGATCCCCTTTCTTTGGAAGTTATTTTTCCTTTATATACTCTCAAGCTCCTTGCATCCTAGCCCTCCACCTGCAATTCTCTAAACTCTCATTAGGGCATTTGTCCCATTAGACTTTTGGTGAAGGTGGTAAGAGCTGCTTAGCTGTGGATTTGTTGTTCAGGTCATTTTCTCATCAATTCAGCTGATAAAGCTGTTGCCAGTCATTTAATGCGGATGTGATGGGTGAAACTTCACAGGGAACTTCTCAAAAATATATTGTTTCTCCCCTGAAACGCCCCTCTCACCTCTCATACATACAGAAGATGTTCTGTCTCTTCCATCCTCTCCTCGGGCAATCTCATTCCTTAGGTTACAAGTGCTTCTATACAAGGAACGACTGAAGGCTACAGTCGTGCTATCCTTCCTCAGTCCTCGAGCACTCACAAATATATATAAAGACACAATAATGCTATAAGAAAACAAGAATAAGTAAAACGAATAGGAAGAGACTTTTTTTTTTGAGAATCGGAAGAAACTTTTACAAGAGCCAAGAAGTCAAGAACCAAGAGTGCAATTGAGAAAGCCAACTTCAAGGAATATATCTCCATTTCTTTTGGCTTTGTGTTTATTGTTGGTGCGATTGTTTTATGTTGCTTTCTTTTGCACCTTTACTGCTTGAGCCCTTCCACGTATATATAAGTGAAGCTTTTGGCGAAATTTACTGCACGTTTCGGTACTTAATTAATAGGACAAAACTTATATACAGTACCTTAGGTGCTGTTTATTAGGTTCCCCTCTTAAGATTCTGCCATGTGGCTACTTAACTCTAATTAACTTAAAAAATACATTTCCATTAATGAGAAAAAAGTCATATGGCAGAATTTTAAGAGAGGAACCTAAGGAACAGCACCTAAGTACTGTACCTAAGTCTTGCTCAACATCTTTTATGCTTTCCATATATTTTTTTTTTTTTTTTTTTCGAGAATCCTATATTTTTTTTTTTGTTTCAATTCAATTTGAATTTACACCTTAAAAAGAAATTTCTTGGCATTGATGACCCAAGTTTAATACACTAAAATCTGTATTAAACTTGAATTAGGAAACATGCAACTAACCCCACCAATCAAGCTAATTTGATTTCCTTACACATATCGAATTCAAAGGGATTAGCTTCCCTAATTTACCAAACTATTATATGGAAAATACTAACCGAGACTAAAAGGTTTCCATTTAGAAACACAATTAGTCAAGTACTGCAGTACACATAGAAATGTAATAACAACCTTTAAAAATTAATTTTTCATCTAATTTACGAATTATTGGAAAAGAAAATCGTCTAACTATATTATTAATTAATTTGCAAAAAATATTATTTTAATATTACAATTTATGATCGAACACATTTATTACAGTATCCAAAATTAAAATTTATGATCCAACACATTTATTAATTAGAGCAAGACTTAGGTACAGTACTTAGGTGCTGTTCCTTAGGTTCCTCTCTTAAAATTCTGCCATATGGCTTTTTTCTCATTAATGGAAATGTATTTTTTAAGTTAATTAGAGTTAAGTAGCCACATGGCAGAATCTTAAGAGGGAAATCTATAATATGATTTTTTTTTTTTGGGTCTTAAATTATGAGATTTGGTCAAGGTTTAGAATTGAAAAACGAAATAAGAGGGAAATCTATAATATGATTTTTTTTTTTTTTAATAAAGGGAAAATATCATGTTCCTTGTTTATAATTTCTAGCTAGGAGAGAACAAAATAAATTTTATTGAGATATATATATATATATACCATGAATAAGAGCAGTCAAATCACAAGTGCAATCAGTCTTCATCAGGATAATCTTTTTTGATTGCTTCAGTAGATTGCCGCAACCTCATTGAGGAGCTCACAACATAAAATTCGTTTTCATTGCCGTACAGTGCTTGGCATGACTTTACCCCCCCCCCCCCCAGGCGGTCTTTTTTAACATCTTCGTAAAAATCAAAATAAAATTTAAAAAAAATAGAAGAAAAATTAAATTAAATTCCAGGTTGGGCAGGTTGGGTGAGATCCAAAACCAACCCAAAAGGCCTGAGCTTTGAACCAGAACCCAAACCTGACCCGAACATTCTATGCTAATAATTATAGAATACATCGACTTATTATAAAAATAAATAAATATGGTTTGCTTTGGTTTTTTTTTTTTTTTTTTGAAGTAATCCGTAAAAGAAAAATATAGGGCATGGACAATTGGACACATCCTTGAAATTTTTATTTTTTCAAACCTCTATTTATGAATAGATTTAAGCTCCACCCAAAACTATAGAAAATTATTAGGTACTTTCGGAATACTATAAATGCTTACTCCCTAATCTTACATAAATGGTGGGTCCTATTAATTAAGTTTATGCTGAGACCCATCATTCATATAAGAAGAGAACAAGCATTTATGGTATTTTGAGAGCACACAGTAATTTCCCAAACAATAATATAGGCATAAGTAATCCGAACAATATATTCTAAAATTGAGTACAATGGAATATTGGATTTAAAAATTTATTAAATAGTGTAATATTGTAAAAGAATTATAATAGAGACCAATTGAAGTCTAACCTATACATTCACACTCAATACAATAGGGACTAGATAGATAATGCTTCTTTTTACTTTTTCTTTTTTTCCCCTTAATACTGTAGATAGAGTGTATTAAATTAATCATTCATAATATATAAATACAGTATGCGCTTCTAAAATAACCATGGTAAATTTTGAAGTATCTTAACATTGACATCTATACAAATGCGACAATCATACTTCTCTAGTCTTCCCAAGTGCAATTCCGAGATAAATATCGAGAACTACTTTGCAGTAGACATAACCATAATTTCTGCTTCTACAATCACGGTATCTTCAACAAGAAACCCCTTGGATCCATCTTCAAGATCTTTTCGAAGCAAAAGTTGGGAAAAACCCCGGTCGATAAATGAGGCAGAGAACCAGTGTTTAACTGTAAGAAATTTGTTAAAAAAACGCTTAAACTTGGGGAAAGCAAATAAAGAGAACATAAAGCATATATGGTACACACGCAGTGACAACTCCCCCCCTCCCCAAGAGAAAGAAAAGAAGACAAAAATATAAAAATAATTCATTTACTTTTTTCTTCTGCATGTTTATTGTTAATTTGGTCCCTTATCCGCAGCTTGAATTCTGCAAAAATTTTGAGGTCTGGTGTAACACAATCAATTGAGCAGAGGAAGATGGAAATGGCTTTGTTTGCTCCGTCTTGAATTCCCTTGGGATAAACCAGTAATTTCCTAGATTCAATCAAAAGTTAGAAATAATATTTGATAAATTTAGCAATGGTAGCTTTCGTTTTTATGACAATAAAAGTGCAGTAAGTTTTCAGGTAGTATTAAAGTCTCTTATCGTTGAATAAGAAATTAAGGGCTCAAACCTCGTACAACAAATTGATGTCTTAATCTGATGGTTAAGAGTAATTATCGGGAATGAATACTATGGTATAAAAATATAAAATAAATAAACAATACCATTTTGAATCTCCAACAATGTATATGCGAGAAGAAATGGGTGCTTTATCTTGCTGTGTAGAAAAGTTTTCAATTTTCCAAGTCATAATTCGGTTAGAAGGTTCTTTTATCATGAACAGAGAGTCTCGTTTGGCACTACGTTCATGAACAAAAACCTCAGTACCAAATACGCAACAATCGTTGACAAGGTATCCATTAGGAAGAAAGTTGAAAGAATCAAGAGGGAGAAATTTGTCAAAGCCCCATTCCATCTTAATGTCATGGAATCTTCTAATTGTCCCTTCAGCATCTACAAGATATATAGCAAACTATAAGCCTATTAATAAGCAAAACAAATTTCCCAACAATTTTCCCAATTGTTGTGGTGTCCTTTTGTGATTGATGTACAATAAATGTGATGTTAATGGTGGTACATGTGTAAGTGATGTTCTATAAATCACAATTTATCACTTCAACAAATTATGAACGAAAATGATCACGAAATACCCTAGGGCATTAATTTAGGAACTATTTAAAAATCATTAATGATAAAATGATGAAGTAATTAATTTTTTCTGACAATTTTTTATATTTTCCATTAAAGTGGTGTTAAAAAATTTCATTTATTAACAATTGCTCTAAAAACACTCGTTAACATGACAGAATTAGGAAACTGGTTATAAAATTTATTATAACTATAAAATTGTCTATAGGTTTTTGTTAATGGGTGTATTTGCGCATAGGTTAAGGAGAGAATTAATGGCCCCATTGCATTGGAAAGCAAAAGATCAATTATACAAATGCTTCTTTAGCTAACTAATGCATGTGACTCTTCAAAAACAATTGATCAATTAAAAAAAAAACTTATAATACCTTGACCTTGAGGGCTGAAGTTCATTAACATGACTCTTGTTTATCTTGAAAATAAAATTATAAAATAGTAATATTGTTATGAGCAAGTTATGTTTGTGTATATATATAACTCATGAACGACCAAACCTTGAACGGTCAAGAATTTGTCCCGTATCTGATCAAACACGAACAATTTGAAGGTGGCATAAACCTCCCAACCAAGAGAATACTTTTCTGCATCAACTATTGATAAATAAAGGGAGATGTGATCAGTCCCATTCATTTTCTTGTTTCCTTTTGGATAGAGAGACAACCTCCTGCAAAAGAAGGTTGGGTAGACGATGATGAGGCACACATTTGTATTTTAAATTTTTAATTGAACAAAAAATATTGAGAGTAAGCATTAGAGCCCACCATTTGTGCCCCCCAGCTTCAAAAACACCAGACTCGTATTTTCCACCCCAGTCTCGCACAATAAAGAGTATGATTGTATTTTAAGTAAGAAATGAGTTGGACGAAAATGTCTTGCTGTTCTTGTGATTGCTGCAAAACATTAGGAATATTTAGATACAATTTAGAAAATATTGGGGAACAAAGTATCAAAAGAAAAAAATTTATATATACAGGTGAAAAAGAAAGATTGAATGTTTAGTATTTTAGAATTATTAACAAAATATACAAAAGTAGTGACTTCTAGTTAGTTTAACTGGTAAAATCTTTTGTTGTATCAGTCATAGGTTGAAGTTGACAATACTTTTTAAAGAGGTTGACATCTATATTATGATTGAAACATTTTATTTTAGGTACTTATTAACCTTTTTATTCTATTGCATGGAGGGATGCCATACGTGTGGGTTATTTGCCATTTTTTTTTTCTCTTTTTGAATTAACTTAATTTTTGAGAGGGGGTTCAGTGTAACTTTTGGAAATCTAAACTTTTAATTTTAGTTATATATTCTTTAATTCTTACTTCATTCCTTCAATTCCTTCCGCCCCCCCCCCCCCCCAAAAAAAGCCTTGAAAGCACAATGAACCATCCAAATATGGTGATAAAACTAAAACTTTTCCCTATCACACTAGTGCACTAAACTTTTCTAGAGACTTGTTTTAATCTGTTTAACAATTTTCCACTAGAAATTATCAATTGTCTCAAAGCTTAAACTATCAGGAAATTGTGAATTTAATCACTTAACCATAAGTCTAACACTCCCCTTCACTTGTGGGCTTAAACTTTCCCTTGATAAGTGGGAGCCCAACAAGTGAGAATTTAACATTTTTAAATAGGAGGTAGAATAAAACCAAGATCTTCTACTCTGATACCAAGCTAAATTACCGATTGTCTTAAAAGCTTAAGCCATCAAAAAATGGTGAATTGAATCACTTAACCATAAGTCTAACACCACTAATAAACCCATCTTAACTTATACAAGTTTAGAGAAAATAATTTTAAAAAGTTAATGACATTGAGGGTTTAAGATACAGAAAACACAAACACTTCATTTGAGGTGTTGTACTCATGTCGCATTGGTGTCGTACTTGTGTCATACTTGATGTGTCATGTTATCATTTTTCAAAAGTTATTTGTATTGTGTCATACTTGTATTTGTACCCGTGTCTATGTCTATGTCCATGTTTCCTAGTAATTAAGATTGTTACAAATTAAAGGATATATATTCTTTTGTTTCAAATTAAATTCTGGACTTTATTTATATCAATTTGATTTTTGGGATGATTTGGGGTTTAAATTGATACCATTTTAAAAGTATAAGATTTGCATTTTATCTAATGAAATTAGTGTTTAATTTCTAACAATTTTAAACTTCAAGTCCAAAAGTTTTGAAATTATAAAGTTTAATTTGAAATCACCCCTAAAAATAGGATATAATTAAATGTTAGTTGTCTAGAATTCTATTTCAAATTATTGTTTTCAAAAGGAAGTTTCAATTAAAAAAATATTATGTTAAAGAATAGCTGTGATGAGGTTTCCCTTAAAAAACAAAATGTTTATGTTAATGTATAAGTGTATAACAGGTTTGGTACTATATGAATATATTCTTTCACTGTGATGTCTGCTGCAAAAGATTCAAGAAATAAGAGT
Source organism: Castanea crenata (assembly GCA_020976635.1). NCBI lineage: Eukaryota > Viridiplantae > Streptophyta > Magnoliopsida > Fagales > Fagaceae > Castanea > Castanea crenata. The sequence continues at coordinate 26,015 of JAGHPS010001109.1, read as the reverse complement.
TATATCTTCTATTTGATTATTCTCTTAGAAGAGGAGTTAGGGGAAAAAAAAAAAAATCCCTACGAACTATGCATTTGTTTTATGGGTTTGGGATGAGTTTTGGAATTTTGGACTATTTTCTTACCTTCGGACCTATGCTGTCAAAAGTTCCAAGCTGAAGTAGGGTAGAAAAGGAAAAAAAATTTAGTTTGGATAGAAACCCCTCAAACTTTTCTTATTTGTTTTTATTATGTGAATTTTGAAAATCTAACCGTTGAATTACATATTTTTATTATATCATTTATACTTATAAAATTTCAAGAAAATGAATAATTAATAATTTTATCAACAATCAAATGCTTAAATTTCAAGTTTTTGTGTATAAAACTATGCATAAAAAATAACATTTGATTTGAACATTTGATATGCATACTAAAAACATAAATAAAATACATTCTAAAGGAATTTTAAAATCCACATTTAATAAATAAAAAATAAGAGAAATTTGAAGGGCCTTTCTTCAAATAGTTGAATATGGCTAGAAAGTAAAGGATATTAGAATACATATATCTATTTTATGAACATTGAAATAGAATAAATAAGATACAAAATATCATTGTCAAAGAACCTTCAAGAACCAAGAGCCAAGAGGAAAAAAGAACATACCGAATTGGTCGCTGGACTCGGGTGCCATGACTTCAGAATTGATTTGTCTAAATCCTCTTTACTCAAAACCATTGGTAGATTGCGTTATTTATAGAGGGGCATCATATGCCAAAGCACTTTACACACGTAAACGTACGTGTGATTGTTTGGAAGGAAAGAATAGAGAAGGGATCAAGATGCAGGGAAAAAGAAAGAAAGAAAGGATTTATGCTTATTTTGAGGGGAGAGAAAGGATTGGATTTTCTTTAAGGATACATAAAAGAAACTATGACAAAACTTAGTATAGTCCTTGTTAGAATAATTACTGTTCGTTAATTCTCGAGTCAAATTTTCAATCGTAAATTTCCATGTATTCGAAATTCCTTTCGATTGTAATTACATTGAGTCAAAAAGGATCAAGTTAGATGAAGAGTACAACCTGCAAACAACGGGAATTTTGCTATCAGGAGAGATTAATAGACTTCCAAATTTTGTTATCACAGAACCTTTTGATGGTGTTAAAAAGCAAGCTCTCTAAATAGAATGGGATTCTTCTATTAAATTTAAAGAAAATGAGAGAGTACAAAATAAATATCTCCCACTCCGCTATACATACACCAACGTAGAACCAAAAATTCTAATAACTTCTATCACTAATAAACCCGAACCAATTACATCAGGATACGTGGTCAAACTCTTTAACTATTTCAAGTATCAGCTTCTGCACGTGTTGATCTTGTGACTTCGTTAAGTTTAACTCTGTCGTTTGCCCATTATCATTAAACAACATTGCCGTTTCTTCTTTATTTCCTTTCCTTTTCCTTCAAAGCATCACGATTTGATCTCTTAACACTCCCCCTCGAGTCCTGAACCTCAGGTTCGGAGACTTGCAATGATAAACGAGAACTTGAGGGCTTTAAAGGCTTTGGAACGAAAATATCTATTAAACCCAATTTTCCCTACTAATTTGTATAAGCTGGAACTCCCAAAGCTTTGGTGAAAATATCTGCAACTTGTGAATTGCTGGCAACATGAAAGGTCTTGATATCACCCTCTAAAATTTTATCTTTCACTAGATGGCAATCCACCTCAATGTGCTTAGTTCTTTGTGAAATACAGGGTTTGTTGCAATGTGTAGAGCAGCCTGGTTGTCACAAAAGAGTATAGTAGTTTTAGGATGATCAATCTTCAAATCTTTGATCAATTGCAATACCCAAGTTATTTCACATGCCACAGTAGTCATTGCCCTGTATTCTTCCTCAGATGATGATCTAGACATTACTCCTTGCTTATTTGATCTACATGACACCAAAGAATCACCCAAAAACACACTCTAATCTGTCAATGATCTTCTTGTTAGTTTATTTAGACCCCCAAAAACATAGATTGTTTAACCTAATTAATTAAAGTTGTTACTTAGGTTTATTTTGCAGAACTAGGTTAAACCCAACAATTATATCACATATAGCAGAACAATAAAGAAGACATGCGATATATGACCAAGGAAAACCAATAAAATTGTCCAGTTTTAAGGTAAAAAACTTGGAGAGAATTCAACCTAAAAAATCCTCAAGGCAATAAATTCACTATATAGAAATGAAGTTTTACTGTAGATTTTTTCCTAAATCTAAAACTACCTTTTGTAGTACTTACTTATATGACCACAAGCAGCTTCGAATTTACAAACTCTTCTATCTAAATTTGTTGAACACAAACACCCACATTTGTGACTTTGAGATGCCACTTAAAGCTTTAGATCATCATCAATAGTTGATCTTGTTGTAGCAACTTTAGATCTACTGGTTCTAATGATATGTGAATGATTTTCAATAGTGCCTTTTAATGGAAAATGTACGTTTTTAGATCCCTAAACTAGATTATTTAACCTAATTAATAACCAAGTGAATAATTAGGTTTATTATTCAGATATAGGTTAAAACAAAACAATCATATCACGCAAAGCAGCGAAAAATGAAAAACACAATAATATGATCACCCAGGAAAACCAAACCGGTAAAAAACCTTGAGAGGATTTAACCTAACTATCTTCAAGGTAAAAAGAAAATCCACTATAAAGAATCAAAGTTTACAATAAGACTTAGACTACTTACATTCTATTACTACCACATGTAGAACTTATTGACACACCACATACAAGCTCTGAAGCCACGGACTCCTTCTCTATTAGACTTTTGCAACACAAGCACCCACACTTGTGACTTTGAGACTTCACTTAAAGGTTTTGGATCTCCTTAGACGTTGATCTTGTATGCAAAAAGTTCTACAACACCGGATCTTGAGATTCTTCAAGGAATACACCAATAGAAGACTTTAGAGAGCTTTTGGATACAAAACCCTAAATCTACAAAAGAGGCACAAGATGAACTCTAATCTCTTAAAAAAAAAACTCTAAAAACTCTTTCTAGGGTTAGCTTATGATGTCCTTTAAATACTGGAAAAAACGAATCACGATTTGGGTTTCAAACGGATAAGTTATGGCCTTTTTACGTTTGCTAATTTTTGCTAATGTGTAACTTTCGATCCATCAAATCTAATTTTTGATCAATCGAGCCTTGCAGAAATTGAATAGTAATTTCTTGCAATTACTCTATTCCAAACTTAATTTAAACCAAACTTTGAGCAAGTCTAAACCTAAACTAAATGTTTTGATCATGGTTTGCCAGCAAATATAAATTGAAGTTCTAATACATTAGTTTCTAAAGTCTTAGAACCTAACAGAAAAGGCACAGCACCTATTATATCTCAAAAGAGAAGCTTCAAAGTCTCTTCAAAACGTTTAGAGTTTCCTCTAAATAGGCTGATGGGTCAAAATTACTTAATGAGCCTAATAGGCTGATGGGTCGAAATTAAAATCTGCGGAATCACAGTTGATGGGTTGAACTTTCTTCTCGATCGGTCAAGCTTGGTAAGTTTTGTTTCCTTGAACCTGTAGCTTGTATTTTCTTGAAACTTGACTTGTATCAACTTGAGTATTGTTTGATATATTCTATAGATTCTAAGATCCATATCTAAATAAGTTTGTGTTCATAGTTTGCCAATTGTTCTAAAATTTTAGAACCTAACAATCTCCCATTTGGGCAATCCATGACAAAACTTACATAAATAATGAAGTGCTCAAATACAAAAATAACCCAATTACAATAAAATGCCCAAACACATAACAAATTTCAATCTAAGACTTCAAACCTAAAAGTTGCTAGATGAGGTAAAAGATCTTGATCAAAATGTACTTGTCTTTCCTGAAACACTCAAAAGAGCACATCAATACATGTGTGGAAATAAAGACAGATAAATAACAAATATGCAACAAAAGTCAAGAGAAAATAGAGAATCAAGGAAACACAAAATAATTAAGCTCTATAGAAAATAGAGGCAACTCCTCCTATGAAGAGCTATAACTCTCCTTATGAACAACATAGGTTTGAAAACTAGCTTTCTCCCCCTATATAAATAGGAAAAACAAAACAAGTTTTGAGAAAAATAGCTTTGGGAAAAATGTATGAGGTGGGGAAAAATAAAGAAGCACAAACCAAACTTAAAAAAAAAAAAAAAAAAAAAAGTAAGGATGCACATGAATACAAATATTATCTCTTTCAATATATGCAAACTTGACACTATATGACCCATAAAAAAATGCATGCAAACACTTCAGGCACAATCAGTTAAGACTATACAGAATACAATATAGATCTCAATGATATAAAAATTCCACATGCTATGTGTTTTCATGTATCAAGGTAATTTGAATTCAAATCATCCTCAAAAGTAGAGAAAATATATTTATTATCCACCATAACTTTCAAAAACATATTTCCAATTTTTAGCAGTTCACACATCAAGAAAAATAACATATACTAAAATGTACAGAACTCAAAACTTAATCAATTAATTTTTAAATCAAGTTGAGTACCCAATTTAGCAAAGTGTATGCATGTTGCGTGTGAAACCAATTTATGAGAGATATGATTGCAAAAATGCAAAATAGATAAAAGAAACAATGTAATGCATGCCCTAATTATGTGCAATGCATGTGAATCTTATCACAAATGATGCATGAAAACACTAATCTGTAAAGAAACTAAAAACTAAAATTTTTCCAATTTTGATCGATCGAACATCGATCGAGTCAGGCAGAGAGTTTTGAACACAAAAACTCATAGTTTCGATCAGTCGAGGGAAAACTTCAATCAGTCAAAGCAGTGAAAAATTTTAAAACTTAAAATTTGGAAATTTTATGCAGAAAAACAACTTAAAAAGCAGTTTTTAAGATTCAATGTATATAAACATGATCCAGAAAAGTTTTAAAAACATGATACCACTCAAATGCAAATATCAAAACCAATCAAGAAATTAAAATCACAAATTTAAACTTCTAAAACATAAAATTTTCATTTTTCTTCAAAATTCCCAACCAAACCAAACATTTTCATTTACATATCAATTTATATGCAATTAAAGATAGCTAAATTAGACAACATACACAATCTTATATACAGTATTAAGTATCGATTTGCTTGTAGTGTGCAACTAGTAAGTGCTCTAAGTATAGAAAAGGTGAATATAGAGAATCAAAAATAATCAAACAAATTTTCTACATCATTAATCACATTGGTTTGAAATTGACTATCACCTAAAGAGTTGAATCATATAACTCTCACACCTCCTATAAAACAAGCTTGCAATCATGTAAAAATAACACCTCATTTTATCTTGCTGTGCAAGTGCTACACCTTACCGAGCATAGCTTTTATGATTTGTACACAGGTGTCATGAATGAGTAACAGTAGTAAGATGGTTACTTATGCTTTTCTCCTAGGATTTTGTAGTTCTTACAATCAAAAGAGTGTGACATCAAAATCAAGATCTTTTGTTTAAAGACTATAAACAACTCACACAATTAAGTACTAAATAGCACAAACTAGCAAAGTGAAAAAAGTAGCTCATCAAATGTAAGAGTCTAGTTGGTTGGGGGATGAAAAAGTGAGAGAATATAAAAGATTTTAGTTTCCCTTATTTGAGTTTGGTTGGGAGGTGGAAAAGTGGAGTGATGAAAACTAGTGCCTTTGCTTGAGGAGAAAATTGAGAAAATGGAAGATGTAGTTTATATATATATATATATAATTGTACTTTTTATATCCTATATAATATATAGGAAATAATTTATTTATACTTGTTAAATATTATTTATTATCAATTAAAATTAATAAAATGACATCTTAAAAAAAATTAACACATTACACATATTATTTTACTTTTTTTCTTTGTAATTAAATTTATTATATTTTGTTAAATAAAAATTAAATGGAATCGTACAGTAAATGCTTCCATGTTGGGGGAAAAAATCATGGACCTTCGCTAATTGAAAAGGAATAGCACAAAACATGATATACAAGCAGTGAATGTTATCGTATGATGATAGAAATGTAACGTTAAAAATTTATAAAAAAAAAAATCCAGCAAAAGACGATAAGAAGGACAGAAGAAAACAAAACAAATCAAAGGACAGATGTAGCAGTTGAAGTGTTGAACATTGTAAGTGAGGATAAAATATAATTGTAAAGACTGAAGCAAAAGAGACCAAAATTTCTTTAATTTTCTCATCAAATGGGAAATTTGATTTTGGGGCTTGACGCCACCAAATCTCACCTCTTTTCCCGCTCAACCAAACGGCCAAATATACCATTTCTCTCCCCCATTTTCCATCCCTCCAATACTCACTCCAACCAAATGCAACTTAAGTTACAATTGGATTTTGAGACAATTTCCTAACACTTAGGTCATATGGATTTTAAAAGTGCAATGATGGTTGAATTGGATAATTAACTTAGATGAGGCCGAAGTCATAACCTTAAATCTTAAATTCTATTGGGATGGGGGTAGTAATTTGGAACTCTTAAGGGCTTGGTAATTGCTTCCCTAACTTAGCAAATCCCTCCTCCCGGTACAGTAACACAAGTTGAAGCAATGGCAGCAAGAAGAGCTGTTAAGTTCACTTTAGAAGTGGGTATCAGAGAAGCAATTGTTAAGGGTGACTCAAATATTATTTTTAAAGAGAAGCTCTAAACCATCATTTACTTTGCATGGGCATTTAATTCACAATGTAAAACTTCAAGTTTCTCATTTTTCTTATATTAATTTTTCCCATGTTCACCGTCAAGAGAACACAATAGCACATTCTCTTGTAAGAAGAACAATCGCATCGCCCAATTTACTTGTTTGGGTGGAAGAGATGCCACTAGATATTCTTCATATTGTTCTGGCCGATTTGGCCTCTTGGATTTAATGAAATTGATGTATTTCTTCTTTAAAAAAACTGGAGACTTGGTATGGAAAGTAATCCTTCCACGTGGTACTAAAAACCCTTATTTTGAAAAATGATCTCCTAATTTGGAAGGGCCATACTTGATTTGTGAAGTATCTAATGGATATGCATACAGGTTGATGTGTATCGATAGGAACTAACATCTTAAATCGATAAATGGAGTATATATGAAACATTACAAGCCAAGTATGAATAAAATGGATCCACAACATAAGAGATCCTTGGTAGTAAAACTTATTATACAAGCCAGCTAATATTTTAAGAATAATAGTAGTAGAGGTCTTTCAACAGTAATTAAGAAAATAGTAATAAGAGTGATGAGCTGAATCAAAGCGTGAAAAGTTAATTATAAAATGCAGCAATCAGACCACTCCAATCAATTGAAGGTTCTTTACGAAGTTTGTCAATTTTTGGCTTTCTTCTTGTGAAGCTGTTCTTTTTGAAAAGCACTTATCTCTGACTCAATGCTACTTGATGTTGAGAATACACATTTTTGCAAGGGGCATCCGGACAATCATCAGCTTTTCATAATCTCGAAGCTCTTTCTTCAGTGCTTATGTTTGTAACCATCTTTTGCATCTCATCTCGACAGGGTTGAAATGAACTCCTGTAAGTTTGTAGAGTTCCAACATGTTCATTTCGTGCTTTTTTAAGTGCAGTCTCTTTGTTCTTTGTCAGCTGCAATCCTTAATTATTAACTTTCTATCGATCTCATATGGAATTTTTAAACATTCAGTCTTGTCCGTCCAAGGATACCGGTTTTGTCAACCAACCTTTCAGCAGCATTTTTGAACTGGATAAGAACATCATCCAAAAGAGCAGCATCAATCGACGTCCTGAAAACGTTTAATAACTGCAAGGGACTCTGTTGTGGCATTAGAAGAGGAAGAGGCAGACTTGAATACTGTTTCCATTTCCTCAAGAGATTTAGAGATATCCTTTAAGAGCTTATAAAATCCTTAACATCATCGTCTGCAAAAGTGTAAGAAGATCAAAGCATGAAATTCAATATACAGGGGACAACAGAAAGATCAATGAAAGATAATTCACCAAACATCCCCCAACTACCTCAGAAAAGAAGGCATAAAGCCTAAACTACCTCGGACATGGCTGTAACTTCATTAGTAAATGCCATATAAGTAAATAACTCTCCCACCAAGAATCGAATTACAAAAAAGAGCGTTAGTTTGGGAATTTCTTATTTACGGTAGTTTATTTGTACATAGTTTATTATTTTGGTAATATTTTTGTTAAATGTGTTACAAAAAACTTAAAGTTGAAGAAGTTTATTAAAAAATAATAATAAATTTTTTTTAAAAGCTAGAATATTTGGAAAAAAAAAAAGTATATAAACTTTTTTTTTTTTTCAAAATTCCCAAACGTATTGGTATGAAGTAATCCATTAAGAACTAAGTCAAACTATCATAAATATAGTTAAATGTTAAAATTTATCACCAAACAACTTAAGTTTTTATTTATTAGGCTGGTAACTACGGCGACATAAATCTCCACCCCGGAGTTCTTGAGACTTGGTATATAAAATTAACACTCGTGTTTAAAGGATACTTCGCGAAATACAATGAGCTGAATCCAACGAATGAAAATAAGCAAAACCCATAGTCGTATCAATTAAAGGAAAAACTTTAAGATCACAACTATTTCGCACTTATTTTTACATCTAATGTGAATGAGTGTTAGTAGTGAAAAAAAAAATGGTGGATTTTGATAAAATTGACAACAAATCAGTCACAGACTGCTATATAGACTGCTATATAGGATAGTTGTAAACGTGGGGTAAAATTAGTCGCCGACCTCTTATCAATGAGTCAGGTTTGGAACATGTGGTGGAGGTTTCTGGAAGCTTGGGGAGGTGGATTTTTCTGTTGAAATAAAATTACAAAAAGAAACTTACAGAGAGAGAGAGAGAGAGAGAGATTTAGAAAATTTCTTGTATTTTTAAATAAAAAAAAAATGTGAATATAATTTCTTTATAAAAAATTGGGAAAAAAGAAGTCAAAACTACCTCTTTTAATGGCAAAATAGAGCTGGACAGAAGGATCAACGTAGTAACAATTGTGAACTAGGGACTAAATGTTTATGAGCAAAATTTGACAACTCAACAAACTGAAAAGATATCATTTGTAATTTTGTCAAATGTTTATGTTCTTGTATGGCTGTGCAAGCCTTCCATTAATTTCCCAAATGGTAGTAAACAATAATCTGTAATATAGATGGGAAGAGACTGAGACAAAACAAATACAGGAAAAAAAATACACCTATAATTTCCGTCTGAATAATATGATACTTTTCCATTCTATATGCCCACTTTAGCTCGAAGTATTCAAGAAATCACCGTTATTTTAATACTTTAATCTTTTGAAAGAGCAATTGAGAAATTAAAACAACTCCGGATATTAAAATATTTATGTATAAAAATAAAAAAATTTAATATCGCTCACTTCCTTTTTTTTTCTTTTCTTTTTTTCTTCTTTTTTTTTCTTTTCTTTTCTTATCTTTGTGGGTCAAGACCAATTTCGGAATTTGAAGTTCCCTTCATACACTCTTTTGTTTTTTTCCCCCCTCTTTTAAGAATCCTCTTCATACATTTTAGCAAATGCCATCAAAGATTTCCAAAGTGGGCAATAAAAAATGACAATAACGATGTAGTTTTAAAAATATTGAAAATTAAACAAAATAAGAAAGAAAACAACAGGATGAGAAAAACTACCGGCCATGTTGCTATTGTCAGACCTGTCTTAGGATTAGTTTCTTGAAATGCCTTCTTCTTGGATAGAAAAAATGATAATTTACATTATTTATAGAGAGAAATCAAGGGTCATGTTGCTCGACGACCGTACAATAGGACTTCAAGCATCATCGAACCCGTACGTGCGATTTGTTGAAAGGAAAGAATAATTAAGGAAAGAATAATTAAGGAATGGGGATGCAAGAGACAAGAACGATTGATGCCTATATTGTTTGGAGAGGAGAAGAATCGAAGGAAGGTATTTTCCTTCACTATGATAAGATTATTAAAAATAATATTATTGTGGTTATTGTGTATTGGCTCAAGTGACCCAATTTAGTGTAAAGCTCGTCTAGAGCTAAATTTAGACCTTTAGCATCTACATCTCTATAAACCCAGCATAGAGTTGATTGTAAAGTAGTATTCATCACTTGCATGCCTAATCCTAGGGGATAGGTCAAAAAATGTATCGACCTCTTATGATGAATTAACCAATTAATTAACTAAGTGAATTAATTAGGTTCAATTACATGCGATGAGCGTGATAGCACAAACAAATAACCAAATATCTAAATATGCAGCGGAAATTAAATGACATGGTGATTTGTTTACGAATGGGGAAAACCTACATTGCAAAAACCCCACCAGGTGATTTTAAGGTCACCATTCCTAAGAATCTACTATTATTAAAACAAGCAGTTACAAGTAAAGGAATCTCAATATCTTATACCAACCTACAGTTAAACCCTTACCCTAATACCTAATTGGACTTGTTCTATAGTGACAATATCTCCTTGTATTACACGGCTCCCAGTACATGACTAACCCAAAAGATGCACGGATCCCAGTACGCGACTTTATCACCATCTTGATAAGAATGTTGGCTGCAATGTTTTTTTGTTCATCAACCGATGAAGATCTTGAAGTTGCTTAGTCACAAAACCCTACAGTGTACAAACATAGCAGCTTTTTCAAGATAAGGCAAACTAGGTTTCCAGTCACACCTAAAGAATTATGTTCTTATGCAATTGTGCTCTTGACTGTGCAACCTAATATAGCCCTTAAAATAACCCTTATATATGTTTAGGATTGTGAGAAAAGAAAGTCCAAACACATACTCACGGATTGGATGAAAAACAGTCATAAAAAACTAAGTTTCATAAACCTCGATAGATAGTCATCTATCAAAATAGCTATCAAGCCACAGGCTTCAGTAGTTTTTAAATCTCGATAGATACTAGCTGTCGAGTTTTAAAATCCACCACTTTCTCACTTGATTCTTGGACAGACTTGCATGGCGTTAACACTTGAACTTGAAACCTTGTTTCTTAAAGTATTAAACACATCCTAGATCTATCCAAATACAAGTAAAGTGCGTTTTGTCAAAGCATTAGTGAATACATAAAATATTGATATATGTTCCTAACATCCAATCATATATGTCCTAACATTAGGGTATTTAAAGGAGGTTAAATCCTAGATTAAACACACATTAGTTATGGTTAATTGACTTGTATAACAAGTAGCATTTTTAGCTTGCATATCAAGCAGGATTGGGCTTGGCCTAGGCTATTAGGCTTCACATACTCTAACAAGGACAAAGCCTCGTTGAAGTTGAAGGGTTGATGGGACTTCAATAGTATCATAACACTTCACACATCAAGAAACTTCACACACACAACCGTACGAGTGATTTGTTGGAAGGAAAGAATAAAGAAGGGATCCGTATGCAAGATAAAAGAAGGATCAATGCCTATTTTAATTGGAGATAAGAGAAGAATCAAAGGATGTTATTTTCTTTTGGGGTTCACAAACAAAAATTATGATAAGGCAGAGCATTATTAAAGTTGATAGATTAACAAATTAAAATGCTTTTATGTTATCATATATATATATATATATATATATATATCTTAGGTGCACAATAGTTCTACAATAAATTTAAGGTGACAAACTAACACTTATTTTAATCTAGACACACCACTAACATCACTCGTTTTACCCACCATTAATAAACTTGAAATATAGAATTTGTTGTGAAAAATATTGTGGATATAGCATTTCTCTATACGTATAGATTTGTCCTCCCTTCTAATAAGAAATTATTTTTAATGACTTGTCAAAAGTTCTTCTTAACTTTAAGGGAGTCCATTTGTTAAAGAATAAATAAATAAATAAGAAGAAGGAAACCTAAATGTTGTGGGCCTTCTATATAAATTAAAAATATTGAAAGTAACATACAACTGGTTTTTCAATCTTTATTTTCTTTCAAACTTCTTTCGATAAAAACGCAATATTCCTTTTTCAAGTAATGTTGAATCTATAGATAGTTTCTAATTGCATTTTTACATTGAAAGCTCAATTAGTGTAGAAACACTAATACTTGTTTAGACCCCCAATTTTAAATTATGACTTAGTTGCTTTTACTCTAACTTAACTTAGTGCGGAACAAGAGTAAAAGATGCGCAATAAACCAAAACACTACTCTTATGCATAAGCAAGTACAATAAGCGATAAATGTAAAGCTTGAAGAGCAGGGAAAAGAGATGCAAACACAAGATAACACTGAAACGTGTTATAGAAGAGGAAACCGAAGTACTCAACGAAAAACCTCTCCGCCACCCTCCAAGCCGAAATCGATCCACTAGTGAATAAGTTGGAGTACACGAATATCAAAAAGACCCTCCAAGTCTAATCTACCCAATGTACTTGAGCCCTCCAAGCTTCAACTACAAACAGACTTCTCGGAGTCTTGACTTCACTAGTTATTCGGATTCCACAATTCCACTTGATTGCATCTGCCACTCAATGGCTTCTTCCAATGCTTCCCATAGGCACCAAAACTTCTCTCAACACTCAGAATGGGTGAAGTAATTGGGCTAAGAATCTCTCAAGAATGTGTAGATGGAGAGGTAGGAGTAATGGAAACTTTAGAGAAATCATGTAGAGAATTGTTTGGCTAGGATTTGGCTAGCCAATCTCTAACTCTCAAGTGTTTGGCTAGGGTTGCTCCACCTTTTCCTAGTCTAAATAGCTTTCGAAGGCTTTTTTTTTTTCCAGCTTTTTCTCCTTTTAGATATTGACGATTGAAGAGTTTTTTGACATAAAAGTAAATTTGAGGAGATATATAGGATCAAGTCTACGTATGTATCAAGATCAATCAAGACTATTGGCTAGACATTCATGACAAGCTTGAAGATCTATTTACAACAATCAAACATAAATTTCTAGATTTCATTCACACTTAACATGTGCATACATAACAAGATAATTTCATAAATATACTACACCATTAGTACGAAGGTACTAGGCCAAATTCACATGTGATATGACACAATACAAGCAATCAAACTTTTTGAGATTTTTTACTTGTTATGATTTTTTGGATTTTTACTCACTCAAAACAAAAGCAATAAAGTAATATCAACAAACAAAACAACCTATTAAAAAAAATTAAAATTAAAAGAAACATGCTAGAGAAGAAGCATTGAAGTAAGAAGAATGCATATGGCATAATGCATGATACTATAACCCTAAGACATTGGAAGCATTAATGCATGGGCATAGTGGATGAATTATGCATAAGTACTCTTTTTCACCCCCACCGTATGGGTGCTTTGGGTGAGATCCTTATACAGAGGGGTACGACCAACATAACTCTCAAACCTTGAGGTGAAGCTAGCTAGGCATGATGAGATGTTCTTAAGCATTTCCATGACAACTCCAATAAGTCGACCATCATTTTCTCCCTTAGCTTGCTTTCCTTTTGGCATTTTTCTTTCATTTCCTTGAGCATGTAGAGAATTAGCCCTTTTGAGAGTGTGAAGCTTGAAGCAATTTGGTCTTGTGTGCCCTCGAATGCCACAATGGTGACAAAAATGCTTCACTTGAAGTCACCTTTGACTCGTAGGTAGTGACTTTCCTTTTGCCTTTAATTTTGGCTCAATGTCCTTCTTCTCAATGATAGAGATCTCAATCTTGGGCTTTTCTACATCCTTTACAGTATGAACTTCATCTCCTTTCTTGGTTCCGCACTCGAACTTCCTTCACCGGTGTAGTCTAGTCCGGTTTTGTTTAAGAAAGGCTTTTGAGACGAAAGAACATTATCAAGCTTCTTGGTTTTGATGCGCTCCACTTTAGCATAAGCTTGAATCACTTCAAGTTCGAGAAAATTGATCTTTGAGTAAGCATTCAGCAGCTCTTCTTTCAAGTCTTCAACGTCACATTTGGCATCCTTAAGTTGTGCAAGAGTGGATTTATGGTCTTCTTCAATTCTCTTCATTTTCTTGACTACAATCTTAGCAACTTTAGCATTTTTGCTACAATCCTCAAGCAATGCTTCATAAAAATCTTGAAGTTTCTTATCACCTTCATTAAGGTACATTCCTCATCATCCAAAACTTCATCTTCTTCAACATCGGAGTGTACACTAACTTCCTCAACCAATTTACTCAATTCATCTTTGGAATCAACCGAGGTAATTACCATAAATGCAAAGTAGTTACCATCACCATCACATCCTTCTTCACAATCTGAATTTGAGCTCTCCAAATCATTAAGGGTAGTTGTTAGCACCTTACCCTTTCCTCTCAAATAGTTCGGACACTCCTTCAAATGTCTGTGTCCATTGCATTCATAGCAAACAATCCCTTAGGGTGGTGATGACTCTTTTACATCCTTCATATTGAAGTCTTTCTTGTCATTCTTGAAGGATAAGAATTTTCCTATGCCAAATGACTTCCTGTAAACACTACATTTTGTACCCCTTACGACTTAGACCCTCGTTCCCCAATGATGCTCGAACTCTAAGGCCCAATGCCAGTTTAGAACTCAATCAAATATTAAATTAACTTGAGAAGTATTAAAATGGAAAATATAACCTTTTGAAATGAACAAAAATATATTTTTGGAAATAAAATGATCAAATTAGTCATTCGCTTGCATACGTGGGTCATGGCTTGCGTACGTGAGCTAAAGCATGTGTATGCAGGCACGTTCTTATGTACACAACTAGGGTTTCAAAAGCATATGAAATGCAAGTTTTTTTCAATAATGGCTGAGGTTTGGAACAAATCCCACATCGTTTGGGAGCCATTTCAAACCCCATTTTTTCAACTATAAAAGGCCTTACACGGTACATTTTCAAAACACACAAAAATCCCACAGTAAAAACCTAAGATTCATAGAAAATAGTGAATCAAAAGGGAGTTTTTCACAAAACACCCTCAAGTCTCTTTTTATTTGATTGAGACCTTTTATGGCCCAAATCTTCTTGAGTTTAAGATTACTAATCACTCTTACTTTGAATTGTGATAGATTTAACTAAGAGGAACAATTAAAAATTAAGCCTAGGAGATTTTGCATTAAGGTAAGCTTTAAAACCCTTTTTTCTCTTTTCTGCCTTAATCTTTGTTTTAATATGCTTCTTTTGTTTAGTTTATGTTTTCTTATGTTTGTCTAGGTTATTTTTAGGTTTTCTTTATATCTTTAAGCATGATAGGGTGCTAGATTTTACGTTTTAAGTTTTTGCTCTGTTTCTGTGTTGATTAGGGTTTCGGGGTAAGCATCTGTGCACGCATAATCTAGCCTTCACACGCAGGCTGAACTCATGCGTACGCAGACCTGTTCTAGCATGCGTGATGTTGTTACCTAGAAAACCCTAATTTTTGTTTTTTTTATTATTCTATCTTCACTTGTTTGTCTACATAGCCTCCTTTTCACATGTCTTTAAGCCACATTAAATGCTTGCTCACCTTTTTAACATGCTTGTTTGTTATCACATGTCTAGATTGGAGTTTAGTCTAGAGTTTCTTGATTTTAATTCCATTTATTCATATGTTCATGCATTGATGCCATAATTGTTGTGCTGCTAAGAGGTAAGTAAAAGGGTAAGTCATGCATTAGCAATGCTCATGCATTTATGTTAGGTTTTCTTAGACGTATGGTTAGGGTTTTCTAACGTGTTAACTTTTTGTGTTTGATATGTTGTGTTTGATGATATGCTTGCTGCCATGTTTTGTTTTAGATAGGGTTTTTCATATGTTAGATGTATGATTATGGTTTCTTTTGTTTAGCTCTCTTTTGTTTGGGCAAATAGATAAGTATGTTTGCTTAGGGTTAAAGATGCCATGTTGTTTGTTAGATGCATGTTAGCATGTGTGTAGGTCTAGAATACAAGTATTTAGATAGTTTTTAATGGGGTTAAGACATAGAACACAATGATGGGAGGCCAACCTTAGGGTTGGATGATCTTGGATGCCTAACACCTTCTAAAGAGCGTACCTAAACTCCAAACCCAAACTCTAGTAGTAAGATTAAAGGTCCTTCCTTGCAAGGATGCTATATTCATGGTTCATAGACCATATAACTAGGTGGCGACTCTGATTTACCCAACCTTTCCCTTGTGCCCACACTTCCCATTGTTTTTCATCTTTAGAAATTTGCAAAATTTCTTTGCAAGATAAGCCACCTCTTTCTCAACATCATCCTCATCTGAGGAATAACTAGTTCTCTTATTTATAAGTTTGAGAGCAAGTGATTTGCTAGACTTGTGAGAGGGCAATCCAAGCTCATAAGTTTGAATAGAACCAACAAGTTCGTAGATCCTAATCTCACACAAGTCCTTACTCTCTTCAATAGCGATTACTTTGGCTTGGAAGCTTTCGGGCAAGGATCTTAAGACTTTCCTTACAACTTTGGCATCCTCAATCTTTTCTCCAATATTGAGCTTGGCAATGACAATCTCATTGAGTCTACCATAGAATGAGTCAAATGACTCATCTTCACTCATATACACTTCCTCAAACCGGGTAGTGAGCATTTGTAATTTGTTGTCCTTGACCTTCTTGGTTCGCTCATAGGTAGTCTCAAGAATTTTCCACGCCTCTTTAGCAGTCTTCACATTAGAGATCTTGTGAAATTCATCAGTTGAAACACCGCAGAAAATTGCATTAATAGCTTGGATATTGGCATTTGCCAAAGCAAGGGCAACCTTGTCCCACTTGGCCTTAGGTGTTGTTGGTCTCATCCAACCATTCTCAACAAAATCCCAAACAATCTCATCAATAGCACATAGAAAAGCACGCATACATACTTCCCAAAACGCATAGTTACTCCCATCAAAGAAAGGAGGTGCATTGAGGGATTAAGATCTATCCATCTCAAATAGGGTCTAGGTGTTAACACCCCATTTTACAACCCGCATTTAACCTCACGTGGAGGATAAAAGGGTAATTTCACCTTATAAATAGGATCTTAATTTTAGCTATTAGATCCTTAATTTCATTTCATCAAAATGATCTTGATGTTCTAACGATTAAATCGACTAGTCATAAGCCCTAATTAGACCATCAAATTGAAAGTTATCATCAAATCAAGTTTTAATGGCCGAGATGCACTATCAAGAGATTGAGTCCGACTATATGTGATTGAGTTCGACTATATGTGATTATGAACAATTCATTCCAATTGGTTATAATTATAATCAATTTGAGATTAATGACGTGTCATAATTTTATTGGCTAGGACAACATTTTATGGTAATGTCGCACATACTTAATTAAAAAGATAGTCAAACATTAATTATTCGATGAGTAGTTTGTGCAATTATCTTTTAATTAGAATAAATTTGGAACTAATTAAGTTTGAAATGGGAGTGATTGGAACCTATTAATGTTAATTGGAAACTAATTTGGGACCTATTAATGTTAATTGTGCTGAAATTATTTTTCTATAAAATGACATCTGCTCACCATTTCGCTGATATCTCTCAGAATATTTTGAATTTGTAAATGAGGTTAATTGTTCCAGAAACTAGACATCCGGGGCTTCAATTTTAGTACCAAAACGAGACAATTCTGATTAGATTCGAGTAAGATATGATTTTTTGAATTTGGCTCTACAGGTTATAATAGTAGCTACGGAAAAACCGAATTATACTTGCTCCTCACTTGCACCAATCTCTACATTTAATGCACTAGATTTCCCTAAATGCTAAAATAAGGTCTAGGTTCATGATTCTTTTTCAACCCTCATTAAATAACTTCTCATTCATATTTTCACCACTACTACTACATAAACTCCCTTCTCCTCTATTCCAAGATACAAAAAAAAAAAACCTCATCTCTTAGAGTAGTTTTGTCATATCTTGGTCTTCCTACGACTCAAGGTATTGAGTGAGACTAACTCTTCCTCTCCTAACTCTTCTTTTCCTCCACTCTTAGCACCTCCACCAAGAATCTCCTCTTCTACCGTATGTATCTTGCATGAAGGAATTATCCCTTTCCCGAACTTGTTTTTTATGTTGCCATGATGAGAATTTAAGATTAAAGCATGATTGCAATTATTTAAATTCCCTTGAATATGTTTGAATGCTCTTAAATGTTCTTATGTGCTCTTTGCATGTTCTTGGTTGTTCATCACATGTTTATGCATAACACTAGTTTTGCTCTTAAATCCACATCAAAAAACATGAAAAAGATGTTTGTTTAATAATTCTTTCAAATCCTGGAATCTATAATATCACAATCCACGCACATTCACTAGAATTTATTTTTCTATCCAAATGAAATGCTTAATAAATTGAATTAGGGTTTATCACATGCACACACATTAAATTCAACATGCAAATTTATTGATAACATATTGGATGATGTGATATGATTGTTGGCCACCATAATCTAGAAGACCGGTTTTACTGAGCAATGTGGGTGCCTAACACCTTTCCACCTTGTAACTTAGCCCCCGAGTTTAGATTAAGGGTTCGTAGATAAAGTGTTTATCTATGTAATTTTCAATTTCTAGATTGTAATTAGGAAACAAAACCATGTACTTTATCTTAGATTGCATCTATGACTAAAGCCATGTAATTTCTTATGATCAATGTAAATTCAATTGCAAATCGATAAAATGAGGAATTTTTCAATTTTGGTTTTCTTATTTATTCCAATAATTAAATAAGTGGCGACTCCATTACAAAACCCTTAATCTAAAGGGAAAAATATAACCAGTCGAACCTTCATTTTCAGAGGCAATAACACAACTCCACCCATTCACGTGGTTTTGGCCCAACACCTAAAAAAGGGGGCCGAGGGTGCGGTGTCTCACACTAGGATCACACAAGGATAGCAAAATCCAAAAAATGTACCCACTCTGATACCAATTGAAAGCTTATTTAGTGTAGAAATACTAATGCTATTTAAACTCCCAATTTTAAATTATGGCTTAGTTGCTATTACTCTAACTTAACTAAATGCAAAACAAGAGTAAAAGATGCGCAATAAACCGAAACACTACTCTTATGCATAAGTAAGTACAATAAGTGATAAATGTAAAGTTTAAAGAGTAGGGAAGAGAGATGAAAACACAAGATAACATAGAAACATTTTATCGAAGAGGAAACCAAAGTACTCAGCAAAAAAACCTCTCTGCAGCCCTCCAAGTTGAAATCGATCCACCAGTAAATAAGTTGGAGTACACAAATATCAAAAAGACCCTCCAAGCCTAATCTACCCAATGTACTTGAGCCCAATGGACTTCTTGGAGTCTTGTCTTCACTAGTTATCCGAATCCCTCAATTCTGCCCAATTGCATCTGCCACTCAATGGCTTCTTCCAATGCTTCCCATAGGCACCAAAACTTCTCTCAACACTTAGAATGGGTGAGGTAAGTGTTTAGGCTAATAACCTTTCAAGGATGTGTAGATAGAGAGGTAGGAGTAATGGAAGCTTTAGAGAAATGATGTAAAGGATCGTTTGGCTAGGGTTTGGCTAGCCAATCTCTAACTCTCAAGTGTTTGGCTAGGGTTTCTCTCTCAATAGTTTCTTGAAAAGGCTCCTTGTTCTTCTTGCAATTTCATGGGTAGTAAAGGTTTATATAGTGTTGGTAAAGGAAAGAGAAAAGGCACACTCAAAAGTAATCAGGCAGAGAGTTTCATGGGTCACTCACGACTTAGCCTAAGTCACGAATAACTCGTAAAATCCAACTTGTCAAAGACCCTTCAAATTCCAGCATGTGCTTCTCACGTGGCTTGTTTTGCAGGTAAGCAGTTGTGAGCCAATCGCGAGCTAGTTGCGAAATCCTTATCTTCACAAGTTCTTCACCAAACTCTCACACACAACCCTTGCATTAAATCCCACAAAAATACAAGGACATGATTGAACAGAATTACAATCAAATTTGACACGGAATTAAAGCCAACATAAAACATAGTTGTAAATCACAACTTTACAATCTCCCCCTTTGGATATTTTGTGACAAAACTCCTAAACTGACTCTAGAATTAAAATGTGAGTATGGGAATAGAGGCAAAACTCACTCACACCTAAATCTAAAACCTATGAAGCACTTGAACCATACATGCCTATATCCTGAAACACTTGCACATAACCAATAGCTTCATTAAATACGAGACAAGTAGAATACAAGGCATGTATAAAGAGAAAGTAAAATGCAATCAAGTAAAAACAAAAGATATATGAACTTATAGCATAACTTGATCAAAAATGAATAATTATTAAGAAATGACCACAATGAACATTTAACGAGTAAATGATCATCTAGACACGTAAGCAATTAAGAGCAGTGCAAAAATTAATTGCATGTCCAACAAGCACATGATGCATTAAAGAAACTATAGCAAGAAGCAATAGATAACTACAACATCAAGAAACACATAGTACTAAAGTAAACAAACTATAAAAGTAGTAAAAAGGTCTCAAAATTTTGCTTCCCCTCAAGATATACTCCCCCTCAACTAAATACTACTCCACCTTTTTTACTGGAATGGCCAAAGGTGCTAGACTATGCTCGCCAAATCTCTAATTTGAGTGGTGAGAGCAGTGATTTGCACTTGAAGATAGGTGAACTGGCATGTGGAATAGATCGAGTGCTCATCAAAAGATCGCTACAAGTGATCTTGGTGATCAAGAAGAAGATCAAGGCGGTCAGGAGCATGTGGCTGACACCTGAGGTTGAGCCTGTGGCTACTCTTGAGGCTGAGAAGGTAAGGCTTCCATATCTTCAGGTCCAAGGGTGAAGTTGTTAATGTCTTCATCAATGTTGCCACCCTCATGAGTAGTGTCCTCACCTTCTGCTCTCTCTTCTCCCTCTTCAAGGCCACGAAGATGAGTTTTGCTCCTCGTCATCGTTGAAGTAGAAATTTGGTCTTCCCTCTTCATGACTAGCAAATCGGAGGGAATCTTGACTCTCTCATGTCGCATGATAGACATGATCAATCCCAAGAAAGGTAGAGTCATCTGGGACTTCTTTTTGCTGACACACTTTGCAAGGAGATGGTAGATATGAGCACAAATGTCTATGTCCTTCTGGTACAAGTCATGAAGGAATAATGCTCCTGTTTAAGAGATAGTTGTCAGATTCCTTACTAGGTAGAGGTTGAAGAGCATGATATAAGCTAGTGTTCTTATAGCAGGAGAGAAGCTGGTAGTGAGTAAGGACGTTTCTTCCATTCTCCCCCAAGAGCCAGAGCTATGGCTAATACCAATGTTGTCCTCTTGTCCTAAGGAAGAGAAGACTCTGGATCACTAGTCTAATCTGTAGGAAGTTCTAGATAGACATGGCTGAGATAGTCTCCTTCCCTCTCACCCAACAATTGAGGTGATCTCCCTCCATAATGGCATTCTAGAAGAACTCTCAAATTAGGATATGATGCACATCCATTGAGCATGTGAAAAGAGGAGCCCAAGTGCGGTCTCTGAACACATCAAGAATGAAAATGCCCTCAAGAGACCCAAAAATCCACATCTCTCTCTACAATAATGACTACATCCTTATAATACTTTGAGAAGGCCTTAAATGCATCTCTATCTCAGAAGCGATCCTTTTCATATCGTTGACGCTTAAGAGGTTTCTTGGCAGTGGTTTTCTTACAAGGAGACATCTACAAAAGCAACAAACACAAACCATACACAAAAATTGCAATAAACTTTATTAAATACAAGTTAGTTCAAAAACAAGTAAAAAACTCTTAAACTAAGTAAAAGAGCATACAATAGGACACAAATACATGAAAACAATGCCAGAAATCTAATTAGGTAAAGAACATTACAATATGCATGACATGCCACTTGTGATAGAGTGTGTGCATCAAGCATGCATCAAGTGTGCATGACCAATGCATGAACAAGTACTTATGGGGAAAAGTGTGTAAAACACACAAGAAATGATGGAAACATTTTACAATTAAGTAAACATGGCAATCCCCAAAGTTTGGAACTCATCGGAGTCTTAACAAGTGCAAAAATGCCTAAGGAGCATTTCATCAAACACTTAGCATGCACGAACTAACCCTATATGATGACATGGACATGATGAAATATGCCTTAAATACATATTCAAATGTCACATGGGGCCAACATAATCAACAACAAACAAAATGGACTAAGCCCAATCAACAAAATTGAGAAATTTTCCAAGAAATTAAGTTTTCCCAACCCAGCACAAAAATAAACCCCAACCCTAGGTTTTATGAAATCAAAGGAATAGATAAAGGAAATGTGTTGGAAAGTACCTTTGAGAAGTCCAAGGATCAAAATTCAAGCAAGAGTGGTTGAGTTTTGAAGAAAAATTGATTTTTTTTTTTTTTTTTTTTTTTTTTGTGGGTGGGAGTTGCCGAGTGCAAAAAGACAAGAGTTTTTTAATTTTTGAGCCCTTTAAAACTGCCTTTTCGGCATTTCGCGAGTCAATGATTCATGAACCAGTTGCAAGCCTACTCATGAAATATGCAAATGCACAAGACGTATTTTCAAAAGTCAAGTCTGAGTCATGGCCCACTTGCAAGGGACTCGTGAAACTCTCTGCCTAAATTTTTAAGAAATTGAAATTTCTTAAGAATTTTTCGACTTTGGACCACTCACAAAGGTAGTCATGAAATGGCCAAACATAAAGTTTTTCAACACAGAATTTGACATTTTGAGAACTACTTTCAAGACCAAAGTGGCACAAATCACTTCCAAAAACAAATAAAATACTCAACAAAATTTTTAGGTTTGATCATCAAGTAATTGAGCATACACACATCTAAACACATACAATCATATAAATGAAATAGATATTCATTGAACATTAGACTTGTGTGTTGTGTGTGGGTATTAAGTATGAATTATTCTATAGTCTAGCATGAAGCTTCAAAGATCAATTCGATCAAGTCATACACAAATAGTACGAAGTCAAAGTGACCTATCTCACTAGTAGAAATGAACATATATGACTACTCACCAAAGTGTTTACAATAATTGAAAGCTTTTCATTGAGCTTCCATTTTTATACTTTTTTATCAATACAACTCAAGTCTTTGGCTTTGGCATCATACATTTTGAATACATTTTTACTCCACCTTTTCCTAATCAAACTAGGTTTTCGAAATAAGGCTTTTTCAGCTCTTTCTCCTTTAAGAGATTGACGTTTGAAAAGCTTTTTGCCATAAAAAATAAATGTGAGGAGATATATAAGATCAAGTCCATGCATGTATCAAAATCAATCAAGACTACTGGCTAGACATTCATGACAAGTTTGAAGATCTTTTTACAACAATCGAACATAGATTTCTAGATTTCACTCACACTTACAATGTGCATACATAACAAGCTAAGCTCGTAAATACACTATGCCATTAATACAAAGGTACTAGGCCAAACTCAACTTGTGATATGACACAACACAAGTGATCAAACTTTTTAAATTTTTTTACTTTTTATGTGTTTTTTGGATTTTTACACACGCAAAACAAAAGCATAAAAGTACGATCAACAAAACAACCAATTAAACAAAAAAAAGAAAAGAAAAAGAAACATGCTTGGAAGGAAGCATTTAAATACGAAGAGTGCATATGACATTATACATGATACTATGACCCTAAGACATGGGAAGTATTAATGCATGGATATAGTGGATAAATCATGCACGAGTACCCTTCTTCACCCACATTGCACTGGTGCTTTGGGTGAGATCCTTAGATGGAGGGGTACAACCAACATAACTCTCTGAAAGCAATTAGTGTGAAAACACTAATGCTTGTTTAGACCTCCAATTTTAAATTACGGCTTAATTGCTCTTACTCTAACTTATCTAAGTACGGAACAAGAGCAAATAAAGCACAATAAATTGGAATTGCTCTAGTGCATGAACATAAGCAATAAACAATAAATGTAAGGCACAAAGAGTAAAGGAAGAAAGATGCAACCACAAGATAACATGACGATGTGTTATCGAAGAGGAAACTAAAGAACTTAGTGAAAAAGCTCTCTGTAACTCTCTAAGCCTAATCTACCCAATGTACTTGAGCTCTCTAAGCTCCAGCTACCAACGGACTTCTCAGAGTCTTGCCTTCACTAGTTATGCGTATCCTGAAATACCGCCCGATTGCATCCACCAAGCCTCACCAACTTCTTTTGGCAAATCTCAAATGCTACCTAAGCTCCAAAACACTCTTTACACTCTAAATAGATGTGGATTGTGTTTAGATACAAATCTTCTCTCAAGGTATGATAATGGGAGAGGGAAGTAGAAGAGATTACAAGAATTTCTCTATTAAGGATGAGTAGCTCTCTCTCTCTAAAAGATAGGTGTGTTGTAGAAACCTTTCTAGGGTTTTCTTCTGAATGACCTCCCCTTTACTTTTGTGGGTAATGAGGATATATATAGTATGGGTGAAGGGTATAAGAGTCACACTTAAAATCCTTTAGGCAGAGAGTTTTGCGGGTACCTCGTGAGATGGCCTGTCTCACGAACTACTCGCGAAGTGCAGCCTGACACTAGTCTCTTCAGCTTCTAGCATGTGTTTCTCACGTAACCTTTTCATAGGTTCCTTTACTTACAAGCTTCTCATAAGCTAGTCATGAAACTACATTGATCTTCATTCCATGCTGGATTCCACCAAGACTCACCGGCTTCATTTGGCAAACCCCAAATGCTTCTCCCTTTTGCCTTTGATTTTGGCTCAATGTCTTTCTTCTCAACAATAGGGATCTCAATCTTGGGCTTTTCTACATCCTTCATTAGTATGAACTTCATTTCCCTTCTTAATTCTACACTTGAACTTCCTTCACCAGTGTAGCCTAGTCCGGTTTTATCTGGGAAAGGCTTTTGAGATGAAAGAACACTATCAAGCTTCTTGGTTGTGATGCGCTCCACTTTAACATTGGCTTGAATCACTTCAAGTTCGAAAAACTTGATCTTTAAGTATTTAGCAACTCATCTTTCAAGTCTTTAACTTCACACTTAGTATCTTTGAGTTGTGCAAGAGTGGATTTGTGGTCTTCTTCAATTCTCTTCATATTCTTGACCGCACTCTTAGCAACTTTAGCATACTTGCCATAATCCTCAAGCAATAATTCATAAACATCTTAAAGATTCATATCACCTTCATTGAGGTACACTTCCTCATCATCCAAAACTTCATCTTCTTCAACATCGGAGTGTACACCAAGTTCCTCGACTAATTCACTCAATTCACCTTTAGAATTAACCGAGGTAATTGCCATAAACGCCGAATAGTTACCATCACCATTGCATCCTTCTTCCAAATCTGAATTTGAGCTCTCCGAATCACTAAGGGTAGTTATTAGCACCTTACCCTTTCCTCTCAAATAGTTTGGACACTCCTTCTTCAAATTCCCATGTCTATTGCATTCATAGCAAACAATCCCTTGGGGTGGTGATGACACTTTTACATCCTTCCTCTTGAAGTCTCTTTTGTCATTCTTGGAAGATAAGAATTTTCCTTTACTAGAAGACCTCCCATTTTTCTTCTTCTATAGAAATTTGCGAAAGTTATTTGCAAGATAAGCCACCTCTTTCTCAACATCATCCACATAGGAATCACCAGTTCTTTCATTTATGGTTTTGAGAGCAACTGGTTTGCTATACTTGTGAAAAGGCAATTTGAGCTTATAAGTTTGAAGAGAACTGACAAGCTCTTGGATCTTGATCTCATCCAAGTCTTTACTCTCCTCAATGGTGATGACTTTGGCTCAGAAGCTTTCAGGTAGGGATCTTAAGACTTCCCTTATGACTTTGGCATCCTCAATCTTTTTCTCCAAGATTGAGCTTGGCAATGATAATCTCATTGAGTCTCCCATAAAATGAGTCAAACGATCCATCTTCACTCATCTTCACTTCCTCAAACCGGGTTGTGAGCATTTGCAATTTGGTGTCATTGACCTTCTTAGTTCCCTAATAGGTAGTCTCGAGGATTGTCCACACCTGTTTAGCGGTCTTCACATGAGAGATCCTGTGAAATCCATCAATAGAAACACCATAGAAAATTGCATTTATGGTTTTGCT
>JAGHPS010001108.1:0-34264 GCA_020976635.1 Castanea crenata | reverse complement strand
TGTTCAACTATACAGTCCATGGCTGCCGCTATGACGAAATTGACCCATCAGAATTAAGGGTTGAACAGAGAGATCAATCTAAGGAGGCCGCTACCTTTAAGATGACCATGCACCTTCAAGGGGTTCCGAACGAGATTATGTGCAGAGCTTTCCCTACCATACTTAAGGGACTAGCGCGGGTGTCGTTCAGCAAAATACCCCCAAACTCTGTAGGCTCATTTAAGGAGTTGAGTAAGTTGTTCGTCAATAATTTTATTGGAGGAAAATGCCACAAGCGTTCCTCTTCTAGTTTGCTAACTATAGAGTAAGGGGAAAATAAAAGTTTGCAGTCTTTCATTACTCGATTCAATAAAGAAGCCTTAACGGTGGATGAAATGGATGACAAGTTGTTATTGGCGCCTTTCACAATGGAGTCAACTCTAACTTGTTCATTCATAAGCTCTACGAGCAAGAACCACAGACTATGGCTGAACTCATCCATTTGACCCCAAATTTCATGAATGCTGAGAATACTATTATAGCCAATAAAAGAAAGTGATAGAACACTTGGAAGCATGTCACCAGCGTTATCTAGATCAGGGTCCTCGTCCAAAGAAGGCTCGAGTAGAAGAGAAAAAATAAAAAGATGGAAAGAAGGCGATTTCCTCAGCGAGAAATCAGCAATACACACCCTTGAATACGCCACTGGAGCAAGTGCTTATGCAAATCAAGGATGATCTGTCCTTAAAGTGGCCTAAGAAAATGAAAGAAAATCCTAATAGGCGCAATAGGAACAAGTATTGCCGCTTTCACAGAGACCATAGGCATGACACGGACGAGTGTTTTTATTTGAAGCAGCAAATAGAGAATCTTATCAGGCAAGGGAAGTTGAGGAATTTCCTTGGATGAGACTAGAGAGATGAGAAGTTGAAGGTCAAGGTGGAAGAGTCATCACGACCTCCACTTGGAGAAATAAGAGTTATTATAGAAGGAACCTCGACAGCTCAATTGTCCAAGTCAAGGAAAATAGACCTGAAAGTGGTGCAAAACGCCAGCTGTTTGGACGATCTCCCAGGACGAGGGAAGCAGACAAGTAAGTCATCATGTTCACGGACGAGGATGCTAGACGAGTTCACCACTCACACGATGACGCGATAGTCATTGCCCTATTCATTGCAGATTATAGGACCAGAAGGGTGTTGGTAGACAATGGCAGTTCGACGAACATTCTGTATTACCCTGCCTTCCAACAAATGAGGCTAAGACGAGATCAACTTCGACCAGTGAATTCGGTGTTGGTGAGATTTGGAGGAATGAAGATGCAGCCTGTGGACACCATCACATTACCAGTGGTGGTTGAAGCATATCCTTAGCAGAGAGCCAAAGAGGTAAACTTCCTTGTTGTTGATTGTTCATCATCGTATAATGCTATTATTGGAAGGCCAACTTTGAATAGTTGTAAGGCGGTAACCTCTACCTACCATTTGTCTGTCAAATTCCCGACCGAATATAGAGTGGGCCAAGGACAAGGAGATCAGTTAGCCGCCAGAAAGTGCTACCTAGCCATGTTGGTGATGGACGAGCACGTACAGACAATGAGCATAGACAAGATAAGTATCGTAGTGGAACCCATTGAGGTGTTAGAATATGTCCCTTTGGACTAGAGCAGACTCAAGAAATTCACTAGAATTGGGGCGAGCATGGAAGAAGAGGCAAAGTATACTCTAGTCCAATTTTTGAAGAAAAGCCTTGATGTCTTTGCATGGAGTCATGAGGACATGCCGGGTATTGATCCAAGTGTCATTACTCACCGTCTGAATGTGTGTCCCTACTCCAAACCAGTGCATCAGAAGAAGAGGGTTTTTGCTCCTAAGTGAGACAATTTCATCAAAGAAAAAGTCAAGAAGTTGATCATCGCGGAGGTCATCCGAAAAGTTTATTATCCGGACTGGTTGGCGAATGTAGTCATGGTAAAGAAAGCCAACGGCAAGTTGCGAATCTCCATGGACTTTACTGACTTAAACAAGGCTTGCCCCAAGGATAGTTATCCATTGCCACGCATTGACCAGCTAATGGACTCGACGGCAAGTCACAGGTTGTTGAGCTTCATGGACGCCTTCTCAGGCTACAACCAAATAAAGATAGACAAGGAAAATCAAGAAAAGACCTCATTCATTACTAGCCAAGAGTTATTTTGCTACAAGGTAATGCCTTTTGGTTTGAAGAATGCAGGGGCGACTTACCAAAGACTGGTTAACCACATGTTTCATCCTCAAATCGGGGGAAATGTGGAGGTTTATATAGATTATATGCTGCTAAAGAGCTTGGACGAGGGGAAGCATCTAGACGACCTTCAAGAGACCTTTGATACACTTCGGCAGTACAACATAAAATTAAATCCAAGTAAGTGTGCTTTTGGAGTTTCGTCGAGAAATTTTTTGGGGTTCATGGTTTCGCACAGAGGAATTGAAGCGAATCCTGAAAAAATCTAGGCGATACTAAATATAGAACCACTGAAGAACATCAAAGAAGTCCAATCTCTTACCGGACGAGTTACCACCCTTAATAGGTTTGTTTTGAAAGCTACTGATAAGTGTTTTCCATTCTTTAAAGTCCTCAAGAAGGAAATTGAGTGGACAGAGGAGTGTCGGAGGGCCTTTTAAGACCTAAAGACTTATCTCACAATGACACCTTTGCTGAGCCCACTTGTACCTAGTGAAGAACTATATTTGTATTTGGTGGTGTCCCCACATGCAGTAAGCTAGGCATTGGTCAAAGAAGAAGGGCGGATTCGGAAACCAGTTTATTATACAAGCAGAGTGTTGAAAGGAGCGGAAGGACAATACTCGATGATGGAGAAACTAGCCTTTGCTTTTATTACAGCTTTTAGGAAGCTGAGGCATTATTTTCAAGCTCATGTTATCCATGTCTTGATAGATTATCCCTTTAAAAAGCTGATGAATAAGTTGGAAGCAGTAGGATGATTGATCCAATGGGTGGTGAAGCTTAGTGAATTTGATGTCAGATACTAGCCAAGGGGCGCAATAAAGGCACAAGCATTGGCGGATTTCATTGCGAAGTTCACCCCTAGCCAAGACGAGCTAAACAAAGTCGCAAGGGCTGAAAGGTGGATTATCAAGGTAGACGGATCATCTACACTATATGCAGGAAGGATTGAAGTCATACTCAAGTCCCCAGAGGGTGACAAACTGGAGTACGCAACCCGTGTACAATACCAAACCACCAACAATGAAGCTAAGTATGAAGCTCTGTTCAAAGGGTTGGAATTAGCGGCTTGTCAATAATAGTCAAGGGAAACTCACAGCTAATCATCAATCAAGTAAATGGAATGTGTGATGCTAAGGAAGATTGAATGAAGAAATACCTCAACAAAGTGAAGCGGCTTGTCCAAAAGTTTAAAGACGTGAGTTTTGTACAACTTCCAAGGGAGGAAAACATGGAAGCAGATGCCTTGGCAAGAACAGCTTTTGCAGGAGGAGTTATAGACGAATATGACAGAATCCAATACATGCCAAGCATATACCTTCCAAATGTATAGCAAATAGGAGGAGGAGATAATTAGATGAGTCCAATAGTAATCTATCTTAAGAATGGAAGGCTTCTAGAAGACAAGGATGAGGCTAGGAGGTTGAGGGTCAGGGCTACCAAGTACATCCTCATAAATGAAGTAGTGTACAAGCGAGGCTTTTCTCAGCCCTACCTAAGGTACCTAGCTTTAGATGAATCAAACTATGTGTTGAGGGAGGTCCATGAAGGAGCATGTAGGAATCACTCGAGAGCAAGATCGCTAGTTCACAAGATCATCCATGCAGGTTACTACTGGCCTACAATTCAAGCAGATGCTAAGGCTTATGTCAAGGTGTGTGACCAATGTCAGCGCTATAGCAACGTCCCTAGACAGCCATCGGAGTACCAAACCCCAATGATGGCCCCATGGCCCTTTGCATAGTGGGGACTGGATATCCTAGGTCCTTTCCCCCTAGGAACCAGACAAATGAAATTTTTGGTAGTAGGGATTGACTACTTTACCAAGTGGGTGGAGGCTGAACCTCTTGCGAAAATCACTTAGCAAAATGTTAAAAGTTTTGTTTGGAAAAATATCCTATGTGGGTTTGGAGTACCTAGGGTACTAATATCTAATAACGGATGACAGTTCGACAACGCACCTTTCAGGAACTTTTGCGAACAATTTAGAATCAAGAATCATTATTCCTCACCCTCCCACCCACAGGCGAATGGACAAGCAGAAGTAGCAAACCGATCCCTGCTGAAAATCATCAAGACTCGGCTCAAGGGGGCAAAGGGGATATGGCTAGATGAGTTGCCAGGTGTTCTTTGGGCCTACAGGACGACTGTGAGGACCCCGATAGGAGAAATCCCTTTCAAGCTAGCTTATAGAAGTGAAGCAGTCATACCTGCAGAAGTTCATATAGCTAACCATCGAGTGATGAAGTAACAAGAAAGAGAAAATGAAGAGCAAATCCGTCTTAACCTTGATCTCATTAATGAGGTAAGGATGGACGCAGAGCAAAGGACAGCGAGGTACAAAAACCTTATGGCTAGGCAGCATGATGCCATGGTAAAACCCAGGTGCTTGAACGTTGGGGACCTCGTTCTCAAGAGAGTCTTCTTGGCAACCAAGAATCCAGCTCATGGAAAATTGGGACCCAATTGGGAAGGACCCTATAGGGTAATTAACTGCAAGAGGCAGGGGTCGTACTACTTGGAAGCTCTGGATGGACGAAAGTTAGAGCATCCATGGAACGTGGAGCACTTAAGGAGGTACTATCAGTAATAAGCTTGGACGAAAGGACGAGATTCCAGCTATGGACAATGTTACAGCTATGATTTACATGTTTGCTCATATTTACTGTTGTGTTCTTATTACTACTATAGTGTGTTTTAAGAATAAAAAGTGCACTAGTTCTCAAACTTTTGCACCATCTACAGACAAGTTTGTGAAAAACGAGGTTATGTATGTTTAAAGTATATTTTCTTAAGTATTTTCCTAAGGCACTGGCTTCTAAGCATGTGCCATATTTATGGACAATGTTTATATAATAATACGGTTTGGATTTCTAGTGTATTTAATGCATGAATATAATTTCCATAATAGTGTCCACAAAAAGGCAAAAGCCTAAGACGAATGAAAATATCTAGATGCAAGGACGTACTATTTACAAGCTTTCCTTCAAAGGAGGATAAAGTAAAGGAAAAAAAAAAAAAAAAGCTAAGGCATAATCGTCTAATAAACAGATGAGAAAATTTATGCTCCTCCAAAGAAAAAAATAAAAGAACTATAAGTGTAAACACCAAGTCCACAGACGAGCGTCTAGCCAAGACGCTCTCGTGTTCTGGACGAGTGAAGTGCTATAAACATCTAAACGAATGGTGAATACCAATTTTCCAATTCAAGGACGAGGACCAAAAAAAAAATGGCAAAATCATTACTATAACTCTTAGGATGAATTATACTTATAAAAATTTGAATGACGAATGAGTCGTCCTTATGCAAACAGGTCGTCCAGAAGAAAAGCACGTGGACGAAACTACAACATCGTCCATAGGAAAAGCACATGGACGACCCTATAATACTTGGGAGTATGCAAACCCCATAAAAGCTAGTAACATTAGTCATGAAAACAAAGGATAAACTCGTCCATACAATAACATTTAACGATTCATAAAAATGAATATTCATCAAAGTTTAAATAAGGTGGACAACCTACACCCAAAAACGCCAAGGATAAAGCTAATTTGTTTGAAAGCTCGTCCTAAAACTGTGGACGAAGTTAATGTACTTAAGTTACATCAAAAGGTCCAAAATAGTGGACCAAAAAAAAAAAAAACACAACAAACACGTGAATAAGCAAATATCAAAATCTCGTCTTCAGGCAAGAGGGGCATCAGTGTTGGGGTCGTCCTAATATGGCTTCGTAGTGGCAACGTGCTCTATGTTAACATCCTCTAACCTCGTCTAAAGGAGGGAACTTGAAGTAGCTCCACCAAGGTTAAGTTTAATAAGGCTGAAGTCAATCTTAGGGAACTTCTCTACTGCGTCCATCCTAAAATCTTCAAACCCAGCTGCATAGTTGGTGTCCAGTAGATTAGTGAATTTTTTGGACGCCTTAAACTCTGCAACTGCATCTTCCTTAGCCTTTGCAAGAAGGGCGCTTAACTCGTTGTTCTTCTTCTAGAGGAGCTCAAGACAACCCAAAGGAAATTTATCCTTTGGATGCACCTTATTAAATTTGAAGGATTCCTCGGCAATAAATCTTTATGTTTTTCAATAGCTCCACCAGTTGCTCTTTTTTTGTACCGATAACTGACTGCTGATTAGGATAAGCCCCAAGTTCCTTGGGTCAGCCCCCAAGTTCACCTCTTCTAGTTCTTCCTTTGGTAGGATTTATGCCTTCCTTTCCATATCCATAAGTTTCTCCAGGATCTTCATAAGCAGTATATTAACCTTCCCTCCCGATTTATTCTTTTTTCTGGGATAGGAGCCCCCTGGGATCCTAAAGATGGGATATTTTGACTTATCGTATCCCTAGGTTCCTCCAAGATCTCTTCTTGGGCTATCATGTAAGATGGTGGTTTGGGATCTCTTGTAAGCTACATTCAGGTCCCGCGTGCCTTTATAAGCAATATTCTGCCTTTCCCCCAGGTTTATTCTTCTTCTAGGATAGGAGCCCCCGAGATCCTAGAGATGGGAGCCCCCGGGATCCTAACAATGGGATATTCTTCAGCTGGAGCCGACTCATCATAGAATATGTTTTCTACAAAATTTACTTCATGCTAGATGAAGGGACTAGGATTGGCAACAATTTTGTGGGCTTCCCATTTGGTCCCTATTTCACGTACCATTGGTACATTGAGAGGATTAAGCGATATTTGTGATGCCATGGTTGACCTTTAGAGCTAGTTGTACATGTCCTTCAGTAGATTCTATAACTTCTCCAAATCTTGTTATTTCCATGGGTGAGCCCAATTGTTGAGCTGCAAGAAATGATAGATGAACTGTATAGTTGTTGAGCTTTCAATAATGTTGATTTTGCTATTGACTTGCAATATAGAGTTTCTATTGATTTTCTTCAAAATATATTCAAGGTCCGCCGCACAATAGGCTTTAGCCCCCATGACATGAGGCGGTTGTTGAATCATGCTTGATCCACCTTCTCTTGATGCTATTGTGAAACTTCTATCCATTTTCCAGATGCCTCCATTTTATTTTATTTTTACTTTGCTGGATCCATGGAAATATTTCAATTTTTCTAGAAGCAAAGAACTATTCCACTTTGCTAGAATCAGAAAACTATTCCATCAAGGAACAACTCGAAATCGAAAAAAAAAAAAAAAAAAAAAAAAGGAACCAAAGGACTACCCCATTTTGCTAAAACCATGGCTGGAACTAGGGAACTACTCAATTTTCTTTTACTGGAATCTAGGACCTCCTTTGGAATCAAGGATCTCCTCAGCTTTGTTGGGATTAAGAATCTCCTAGGCTTTGCTGGAATTGAGGGTGTACTCAGCTTTGCTGAAATAAAGGATCTCCTCGGTTTTGTTGGGATCAAGGATCTCCTAGGCTTTACTTTCCTGGAGTCAAGGATCTCCTAGACTTTGCTAGAATTAAGGATGTACTCAGTTTTGTTGGAATAAAGGATCTCCTCAGCTTTTTTGGGATCAAGGATCTCTCAGGCTTTACTTTCTTGGAGTCAAGGATCTCTTAGACTTTGCTGGAATTAAGGATGTACTCAGTTTTGCTGGAATAAAGGATCTCCTTAGCTTTGTTAGGATCAAGGATCTCCTAGGCTTTACTTTCCTGGAGTTAAGGATCTCCTAGACTTTGCTGGAATCAAAAATGTACCTAGCCTTGCTGAAATAAAAGATCTCTTCAGCTTTGTTAGGATCAAGGATCTCCCAGGCTTTACTTTCCTAGAGTCAAGGATCTCCTAGATGTTGCTGGGATCATAGGTGTACCCCATTTTTCTATATCCATGGGCGGAGCCAAGGAACTTGTCTATTTCACTAACCTGCACCATATGATATTATTATCAAGTTGCTGCAAAATTATTTAGCCCCACAACGTGAGGCAATTGTTTTTGCTATGTAATTTACATTTCATTAAGCCTCTTTAATTCGCTTACTTCTATTTCTTCTTTTTCTTTTTAAACAAATGAAACAATATCATGAATTTTTTTTTATAAAGAAAATACATTAGCCCCCCAAATGTGGGGCCATTACTTTATTATGCAGCTCATACAATCTTCATCTCATCAATCTCTCTATATTTTTTTTTTTTTTTGCTCACTTGTCCATTTTTTTTAGCAATGAGAAAATGTTATGATTGTTTAAATATTACAACACGACCCTTTTTTTTAGGAGAGTAGCGCAATGATCCATTATGTTCAAATTGTAAAATGCAGAAAATAATGACACATAAAACTTATCTTGTGTTAGGAAGTTCCCCAAAATTCCATACAGAGTCTCTTGGTGGGACATTCTTTGGAGGAACCTGCACTTTAAGGAACTTTAAGAAGAACTTTCCTTCCTCTTGGTGTTTCCTAGCTTTGGAGCCATGCTTACAAAGGGACTGCTTCTTCCCTTTCCTTTTTCCCAGTCCCAACGGAGTCGCCAAAATATGAGGGTCCTTTTTTGGACAATACCTAGGCCCATGTAGAAACAAGGATCCCGGGTGCTTTACTTGTTGTTTGGTGGACTGGGCTTGGTTCACCATAGCTAAATGGGGGCTGATTATGAACCAAGTTGTGCTCAAGTCACATAAATCCCCTCAAGGCAAAAAATGTGATTCCTACTAAGTAATAAAAAACGATTATAAGTGTTTTAGTGCCATAAAATGACACTTTACTCTTACAAAATAAGTAAAATAAGTATATATAATATTCACAATGAGAAGGAGGTTGAAATAGAGTATTTTAGGCTTATCTTTTATTGTATAAACAGTTAAAAGAGTTCCTTCACTTGGTACCTCGGGCGTACTGTCATGGTACCCTGGACGTGACGTCGTGGTTCCCAGGGGTATTAGGCCTGTAAGAACCCAGAATACTAACTCTCTAAACTATACGATCTTTCTCAATGCTTATTATGCAATACGATCTTTCTCCATGCCTTTTACTATGTGAACACTTAAAAGAGTTTCTTTACTCAGTACCCCAAACGTACTGTCGTGGTACCCTGAACGTATTGGTTGTGGTATCCCTAGCATATAAAGCCTATAATCCCAAAACGCTAATTCTATTATCTATACGATTTTCTCCATGCTTATTATGCAATGGAGTTTTTTTTTTCCCTTTCCCTTTACTTTTATAGGTCCTGCATAAAAATACACTATACAATACACATATCTTCAAATAATTGTTAGTTTCTTAGGTTAGGACATACATTTTAATACATAAACATATATATAAATGAATTTCATGAGATTGATTCAGCCATAAGGATCCTGGCCCCAATTCTCACAGACTTAGTGCTTTTGCACAAGACTTGTAGGATTTGGAATTCAAGTTCAAGTGGTGTTGCTTGGGCATTGCCTTCCAAGATAGTTAGGTGAGGAGGATTTTTATGAGAGAGAGTGATATCTGATGTGTGCATGTTTTGGCATATGTTTCTTTGGAGGCTAAGTGGTATTTTGAATAATCAAGGATATGGGACAAATTCCTCCACCTTGACTCTCTTATTTTTGTTTTATTTCTTTCTCTTCCTTGCTGGGCTTTTAAAGCTCTAAGAAAATGTGTTTTGAACCGCTAAACTCTTCACCTAATTCCTCATTTTTCTCCCTTCCGAATCCCCCCTTTTTGCTATGCCTTGTGTCCCTTTTATAGCAGACCTAGTCTGGTACCCCGAGAGACGACGTCCCAGGATTGCTGGGTAAAACTATGTCCTCTGTGATCTGAAAAGGTGCATTGGGTAGAGGTTTAGTTTATTTAGGCAATTATAACTCAAAAAAGGCATTTGGCTTTAGTTACAAATGGAAGATTCCTTCTTGGAAAGTCAAAAGAAGGGGTGGGCTGCTCAATACAATGGATGACAGCTTTGGTTGAAAGTGACAATAGAGAGGAAAATGTAGGGAGATGTCATGCACATGGTGGAACTGAGCTTTCCATTGGTTCATGCATTCCAAGCAAATATATGAACCAAGGGAAAGTTTTGGGATCCTCCTTTCACTAGAAATCACTCCTCTACCGACCAAACCATTCCTCCCTTACTATCCACTAGGGATCCCACGGGCTTGGACCATCGGTTACAAAGATAATACTTGATTTTTTTTTGCTGGATTTTTAATGGCTTCTTTTTTGGGAAATCCAAACATACATATGGCCTTGATGTCGATTCTTCTTGCTGCATACCAGGGGTCCCGTAAAGGGAAGGCTAACAAGATTAAACATTTTATAAGAGAAGAATGGGGGGCTTATCTGTTTGTATGGATGGAGACGCGCCTCCTAAGGGTCCTTTGCTTAGCGTAGGATCAGGCAACACAGTTTTAGTAGGACTAGAAGTTTGCGCAGGCTGGGGGTCTTGGGAAGTTTACGCAAGATGGGTGGATTGGACACCTTGCATTGGCTGCCCAATTTCCTCATACACCACCGCTAGGGGCCTCCTCTTCCACACCTGGGAAACTAGTAGAAGAAAATGAGAAGAAAATGATCACGAATCAGTTAAAAGAGAAAGAAAGGCACTGCAACAACAGTGACAAACTGCCATAAAATAAAAGAAAGAAGAAGGAAAGAGGCCTTGCCCTTCTCTCTCTCTCCGTACAGAATCTCCAATGGTCTTTTGTTTACTATGGCTATGCTCAGAGGGACCCAGAGGAGATTGGGGTACAAGATTAAAGGATCCCAAAAAACCTTGGGCTGAAGAACTCACAGGAACTTAAGAGAGAAATGACTCTACCTTAGTCTTCACTCGAGACTTGGGGATTAAAGAACACCTAACTTCTTTTTCCACTACAAGGGAACTCATTCTCTCGAGTTCCTCAAAAATCATCAACTGCTTCTGGGACCTCGCAGTCTTTCTCTTCTTGGTTTCAGAGCCAGTCTCGATACCTTCAACACCTTCTTCAAGCTCAGCCTGCTTGACCTTCTCTTGCTTAATCTTTTTCTCTTTGCCTTTACCTATGGGAGTAGCAGCCCAAATTGCCTCTACTGCCCCTCTTTTAATTGGCAATCCAGAGGAAGCACAAACGATGAGATCACATCGTGACCACGTTTCCAAAAAATCCTGAGCATAGCACACCCAACCACCCTTGGAGGCATGCCACTCCGCGAACCCTGTCTTGTTGCTTATGGTAGCAGATACAATACCAGTAGTAGGGAGGGACAAGCACCTCTTGGATGTTGGAGTAGAAAGAATAGCGGGGTTAGGAACTCTCTCAATTTTGCCAGAACTCACATAGTCAACAAAGGATTCCTGTACTCTCCTCTAATACTCGGAAAAACCACCGGAGGCAAAGACCCCCCTCTGGGAGTTAGGCACTACAAACTGAGGACCTCTACGAGACCAATAGGAGAAGGCCTGAGGCCTCAAGAATGGATCTAGAGAAGGGAGGGAAGGTACTTCATCCTTAAACACTAGTGAGATATCCTGATCAAAGCCAAACTACTAGAGCACCCTGTGTGCTAAGTAGTGGGTATACTTGAGGCCACTTGAGGAGGGCACTAAAAGCCATGAAGGACTAACACAGGCCAAGTAGTCTAAACCACTTTCATCACCAAGTCATAAGTCAAAAGTGTTCCCTGAAGAATTAAGGAAAGAAGCTAACACAGAGTCATAAGTAAACTCGAGGCCTAATTCCCCAGGAGATCGCCACTTTAAGTGCCCTGCTGATCAAATAATTCGACCAAATTGAGACCACCACCTTTCAAACTAGCCCAACGAAAGACAATGGGGTGACTATCAATAGAACTACCACATAGACCTTTAATTACATCAGGGGATCCCTCGAACTTATCTTTTACAAATTTCAAATTCCTATACTTCGCTAAAGTAACCGAAGAACGGTCCTAAATAAATACCTGTAGAATGGCACAGTGGAAGGACGAGCTGATCGCATAGAAAGAGTCACCTTCAGCTTCGTCTCCATGAAGCAAATCTAGTTGAGAATAAACATGGCCCAGGAACATGGGGGCTAGAGAATACCGACAACCCCTAGCCATCCTGATCACCAATGGGAAGAAAGCGAATTTAACCCCATACTTGGGGAACTCACTAAACAGAAATTTACTAAGCCAGAATGCCAGGAACTCAGCTCGTCTAACCACCTTGTCTTTCTCCAGCGAAAGATTCATAACCCATCTGCCCATTCTGATCGGTTTCCCACCAGGAGAAGCAGTACGCCCACCGAAATGACTGAATAATCTGTCCTCCACCTCGAGATCCTCGTCAAACAGATTGATGGCAAAAGGGTTCTCATCTCCAAACATTAGGAGAAGGAAGTTATTGACCACATTCTCCAAGGTGATGGTAAGCTCACCAAGAAAGAAAAAAAAAGGTATGAAGGGAAGGACATTAACGGCGTACCAGGTGCCTAAAACCCTTAGCATCTCTGAAACCTTCAAGATTCCTGAAAAAGGCCACTGCCTTCAAGATCCCGGTGTGCTCTAGACAACCCACAAACTCCCTATCGAAGAGTTCTTTGTCCACCCAAATGGGCCAACAGGAGATCTTCCCAGGGACGAAATCAAAGAAATAGGGACCGCCTCGCGAAACCCCCACCTAATCTAAAGATCTTAAATCTCTCTCAAGTCTAGTATCTAAGCGAAACTGGCAAAACCTGCCTCACCGGAGAATAACTAAGCATGAGCAGCTGGAGGGGCCTCACCGTGAGACACCCTAGGGAAGAATAAGCTAGGAGTGTACCAAGGGTCCCGTAAAAGGAAGGCTGGGCACTCCATGACTCCCTATGACTCACCCTACACAGAACTAAAGGAACCCTCACCTTCAGAAGGGTTGGGAGCACACTCCCTTCTTTTTCGTGATGAAGGGGAAGCCATCGGAACGGCGAGCGTGCTGGAAGTAGGAGAGTCAAAGAATGAAGAACACGGGGATGGAAAAACAATGAGGCAAATTAACTAAAAGGAAAGAGATAAGCTTGAGAATGAAAAACTCTGAAAAAAAATACATATATGTGAAGTAATCGCAATAATGGCACCAAAAGCAGTTAGGGAAGACAATGTATGGAAAGACGCGCCAGTTGCCAAATTTAATTTCAAAAAATAAAGTTATTGGCAGTTATTAATGGGAGTTACAGGGAACGAGAAAAGTGGAGGGAGGAAGTTTTTTCTTTTCCCACTATTTAAAATAAAATATA
This sequence comes from Castanea crenata, assembly GCA_020976635.1. Classification (NCBI taxonomy): domain Eukaryota; kingdom Viridiplantae; phylum Streptophyta; class Magnoliopsida; order Fagales; family Fagaceae; genus Castanea; species Castanea crenata. Next base: position 20,940 of record JAGHPS010001108.1, on the reverse strand, counting down.
AATAAATAAATAAATAAAAGGGGGGGGAAAGAAGTTTTTTTTTTTTTTTTTTTTTTTTTAACTACCATGTCCCGTGTGAAAAGGGAGGATGTTACAATTTGCAAAGAAGACCATGGTACCCAAAGTCAGCAGGAAGTCAGGACCTTGAAAGAACAGAGAAGGAAGTTCTACGGGAACTCAAACTCTACATTACTTATGCATGGGCTGCAGGCAACCCATGAGTTCAGGGGGCTAAATGTTAAGGTCTAAAAAAACCATGATAAAAAAAAAAGGCCCAAAGAAATGGGACATTAGGCCAACCCATAGGAAGCAAAATTGAAGAAAAAAGGATTAGGCTTCCAAAAAAGAGAAGGATGCTAGAGTCGACGGACATGAGGCCCAGGACCAATGAAGAGGCAAGATTCAGAGCCCATCAAACAAAGGGGAGAAAGGAAAGGAGTCAGCCCGCCAGAATCAAAGAGCCCAAAGAAATTCCAGTAGAAGGGGCTGGGCCAGGATCCCAAAGATTGCTTGGGACCTCTGGGATGTGTAGCACAGCCAAAGTGGGATTAAGACAGCTCAAAAAGAGATCAAAAGGCACCAGGAACGAAAAGCAGATGGGTCCTTCTCGAGTATTCAGTGATGCAATGCAAAACTAGAGCGCTTGGTGAGCAACAGCTCAAAGGCAAGAGGCCGGTACCTTAGGGAACCCCAAACAAAGGAGACCCATGAAAGGAAATAGTTGGGAAAACCATCGACTTGGTAGAGAAGGACTTGGCTTACTAAGAAAGATGACAAAAGGAAAGGGGAGGCTAAAAGGGGCCTAAGCCTAAAAAGAGAAGATAGAGAAAAACTTGGAGGGAGCAAAGCTAAAGGTCAGCTCTCCAAAGGGCACCTCGGAACAGAAGGTTAGCCAAGCACGTTTGAAGGAAGAAACACCAAAAAAGGAGAGCTATGGGAAATAAGGAAAGAATCAGTTGACAGAAGGGCTTAAACGAACAGGGGCTCTAGTACCTAGGGAGCTAAAGGGGAAGAATCAATAGTACCCTAAAACCTTAAAGTGACACTATAAAAAGGAGAAGCAGTCAACATTGAAAAGGCATTCAGAAATAGCGAAATCATATAGAATCATTGAGAAAACTCTGTAAAACTATTATAAAAAAATAGAGAAATATCAACCGGTATCCCAGAAACAACCACTACAGTATATACTTGGATTCAAAAGGATTCAAACTTTGCAAGTCTTAGAGGCTTAAATAGTCATCTAAGTCTGTAATTTTTGAGCTTATTTGGACCTTGTATTACATCTTAGTGAGTGCATTGTAATCTATAACTAAGAAAATTAATGAAATATTTCTTATTGATTTGAGGATCCCGAACAATTATTTTGTGTTTTATTATTATAATCCTGTCTTCATTTGCTGTTTTCTTGTTGATTGTTGAGGTCTAAAAAAATCATGATAAAGGGCCCAAACAAATGGCACATTGGGCCAACCTGTGGGGAGTAAAAAATTGAGGAAAGAAGATTTGGCTTACAAAAGAAAGAAGGATGATGGGCCTGAGGCCCTGGATCCATGAAGAGGCAAGGTTTAGATTCCATAAAACAAAGGGAGAAAGGAAAGAAGTTAGCCTGCCAGGATCAGAGAAACCAAAGAAAGACCAAAAAAAATAGGCTAAGCCAGGACACCGGAGAGAACCCAACCAGAGGGAAGGTCAGCTGTAAGAGGGGGAGCCAAGCCTCAGTACCTGACGCTAGCAGATGTTAATGCCCTATTGGATTAGGAAAGGGAAAAGCTCTCAAGGATTCCCAAACAATTTTCCCGGGATCCCCCATTCTCGCCAGAGCTCCTTGGCAAGCCAAATCTCAAAGGATATGAACCTTCGAAGTTCCACCCTTTTGATGGAAGGAATGGAAGTGTTGTGGAACATGTGAGCATGTTTATCCACACTATGGGCCATTATACAGGAGACAGAGAGTTATGCCTGAGGGAGTTTACTAAGTCCCTAGTAGACAGAGCATATATGTGGTACACCACGCTGAAGCTTGGGTCCATTAGAACCTAGGACGAAATGATGGAGCGGTTCTGTGCGAAGTATTACCTAGGTGAGGACAAGGTCACCTTCCAAAGCCTCCAAATGGTGCGACAAAGGCCAAGAGAAGACCCTGTCCAGTTCATCAAAAGATTTGAAGATGTGCCTCTAGACTGCTATAAAGATCATGAAGAAAAAGAGCTCGTGGAGACCTGCATATCCAACATGCTCTTTGATTACAGGCTCAATCTCAAAAATCTATGCATAACTCATTTTGCCAACCTGCTACATAGAATTAGAAGAACAACGCAGACTATGAGAACTAAGAGGGTGCCAGTACCTCAGGCCATGACAGCATCAGTAGGAGAGAAAAGGAAGAAGCCTAACAGAAAAATATTCGAGGAACCACCGGTAATCCCATGTACAGCAGAAGAATTGAACCTAGTCCTGGAAAGATGAATTGGACATGGAGTGGTTAGGCCATTTACCATGTCCAGATCACCAACTGAAGAAGAGAGGAAGAATCCCTTGTTTTGCAGAATTCATAATTTTGTCAAGCACTCTTCCAAGGACTGTTGCACCCTCTGTAGGCTTTTTCACAAGAAGTTAAGAGAGGGAACCTTGGAACTCACTAAAAATGAGCCAAAGGTACAAAGGAACACTCTACCCAACTACAAAGGAAAGGGGGTGGTGGCTGTGGTGATCCATGGGAACCTAGCAGAAGCAGAAGAACCCAAAGGATCCTTCCACCCAAGCACAGCCAAGATTCTCCAAAAGAACCACAAGTTTAGATCGCTATTCAACTAGCTAGGATTTGGACCAAAAGCAAGAAGGGTGGCCACAGAGTCTCTCATGAGTATAGCAGCAGATTCAGGAATGGAATGTTTCACTGCGGAGTCCCATGCCAGTCGAGCTTACTAGGAGACAACTAACACAATAACCTTTACTGATAAGGACATGGAGGTTGAGCATCCAGACCATCGTTGACCCGTCTACTTAATGGCCACTATAAATGATGTCCAAGTTAGAAGGGCATTGGTAGATACAGGGGTGTCGCTTAACCTCATCGCCCTGAGTACCTTGGAAGCCATGGGCCTAACTAATAGAAGGATCCTAGGGGCCCCCATAGAGATAACAGGATTTAGAGGGTCGGCAAAATCAACTAAAGGATATGTGCAACTTGCTCTAAGGGTGGGACCAATAGTGGCCCTGAAAAGATTCCATGTGATTAATTCAAAGGTTTCCTACCATGTATTGTTGGGATGCCCAAGGCTCCACAAGCACTACCTTATTCCCTCCACGTACCATCAATGTGTTAAGGGGAGATTGAATGGGAAGCCCGTAAGGATCCCTGCCAATCATAACCCTTTAAGCCAAGGGGAGGTGAACTTTGTAGAAACTATGTTCTATGATGAGTTAGAATCGGATGACGAGAGCCCCACGCCAGGGACCATAGGATCGCCTGTCCTGGAAGAAGAGGAAGGAGGAAGTGTGTAGTAGTGTGAGAACCCGGAGTAAGGGTAATCTATCGTTTGTGAAGATGCGCGAGGCCTGAATGCATTATGCAGGAAGGTCCTGGACCATCAGATTGCATGATCACCTAAGAAGAAATCCCCAAGGAACTAGTTCAGAAGGCCCAAATTCAGACTGAAGATGAGCTAATAGAAATAAACTTAGAAGCTGAGTTGGGATGCCAGAAGCCTGTTTTCATCAGCAGTCAGCTAACAACGCAAGAAAAAGAGCAATTAGTAGCGCTTCTCTAGAAATACATGGATGTGTTCGCATGGACCTATGATGAGATGCCCAGTCTAGATCCAAAATTGGTAGTCCATTCTCTCAATGTGGATCCGAGAGTTAAACCAGTGGTTCAGCCAGCGAGGGTCTTTCACACTAATGTAGAAGTTCAAATAACCCAAGAAGTCAAGAAGCTGCTAGCAACTGGATTTGTCAAACCCATCCAACATCCCAAGTTACTCTCCAACATAGTGCCCATGAAGAAACAGAATGGCCAAATCTGTTACTGTGTGGACTTCCGCAACCTAAACAAGGCATGCCCAAAAGATGAGTACCCTCTACCTAATATTGATCTCCTTGTGGATTCAACCACGAGGACCTCTATGTTCTCATTTATGGATGGGTATAGTGGATACAACCAAATCTGCATGGCTGCCAAAGATGCAGAGAAGACAGCGTTCAGGGACCCAATTAGGAATTTTTATTACACTGTAATGCCCTTTGGCCTCAAAAATGCAGGGGCCACATACCAGCGAACTATGACGGCCATCTTTCATGACATGATGCATAAGGAGATGGAAGGTTATGTGGATGATATTATGGTGAAGTCAAAAACCAGGACAAGTCACCTCCAAGTACTTGAACAAGTTTTTGAAAGATGAAGGAGGTACAAACTACGCATGAACCCCATAAAGTGTGCCTTCAGGGAGTCTGCTAGGAAATTCCTGGGGTTCCTGGTACACCACAGAGGCATAAGTGTTGATCTAGCAAAAGCCATGGCTATCGCCACAATGAAGAGGCCTACAATGGTGAGAGAGCTCAAAAGCTTCCTAGGAAGGGTCTCCTACTTCAGAAGGTTTATGCCAAGATTAGCTTTGGTCACAAGTGGTTTATCCAAACTGTTGAAAAAGGGGACTAAGTTCACCTGGGGAGCTGAGCAACAAGAAGCCTTCTAGAGAGTCCAACAGATCATAAACTGCCTTCCCACCCTCCAAGCACTAGTACGTGGGCGACCCCTTTTGTTGTATTTAGCATCAAACTCCCAAGCCATAGGAGCCCTACTAGCATAAGAAGATGATGATGGGTGCAAGCAACCCATTTACTATGTGAGCAGGACCCTTAATGATGCTGAGATCAGGTACCCCAGGATAGAAAAGGCTTGCCTAGTGGTTATCTACACGTCCCAAAGGCTGAAACAATATTTCTCAACTCATCAGATCCTTTTAGTGACTAAGTCCCACCTTATAAAGGCACTCCTTCATTAACCCCTCTTGACAAGAAGGATAGCACAATGACTCTTTTCGCTTTCTTAGTACGACATAGGCATTAGGACTCCCAAGGCTGTCAAAAGCCAAGCCATAACTGACCTGCTAGCCCAGTTGCTAGGGAATGAGGAATCTCCGCTAGGTGAGGAGATCCTCGAGGAGGTGGCAGTGATAGAGCTCCCAGGGAAGAAGTGGACGATGAGGTTTGATGGGTCAGCAACGGCAACCTCAAATGGACTAGGAATTGTATTAAGTTGTGAAGATGGGGGAAACCCTACCCTTATCTTTCAAGCTCGGTTTCTCCTACTCGAATAACGCCGCTAAATATGAAGTATACTTGACTGGGCTAACCATAGCACTCAGCATAGGAGTAAAGCACATGAGAGTTTTAGGAGACTCCAATCTTGTAGTCTCTCAAGTGAAGGGCGATTTTGCACTAATAGAACAGAGTTTGGCAGCTTATAGGACTTAGGCGCAAAGGTTAGAGCAGGAGTTTTAGACCTTTAGTGTAGAGTACACTCAAAGGAGTGAACACAGGTTCACCAATGCACTGGCCACCTTAGGGTCCCAAATGGCAATTAAAAGGAAAAACACCTTGATAAGGGTGAATAGACAAGAACACTCCATCATAGAAGTCCTAAGAAGGATATTCCCCAAAGAATTAGAGCAGCAAGATTGGAGAAAGGAGGTTAAAGAAAAAATAAAAGGGTTAGGACATGAGGGGAGTATTAAAGAGCTAAAAGACTACACTTTAATAGAAGGGGAACTATACAGAAGACTGCTTGGAGGAATCCTATCCAGGTGTATCAATGAAAAGGAAGGAAGGATGAGATTAGAAGAACTATACAGCCAAACTTATGGGGTTGCAGAAAAGATAAGTCTGTACAAAAGAATGCAATGAATGGGGTACTACTGGCCAAATATGAACAAGGAGGCAGCAACCATATAGGCCAAAGATGTCTACTTTCGATGGACAAGGAAGAGAGTTATGCCGTGTTCATTGCAGAAGATTAGAGGACTTCATTCATGGAATACTTGGCTCAAGGGATCCTACCAACTGACAAGACATTAGCCCACCGGCTCAAGAAACTTGTGGTCAGATATTCCTTACAAAATGGGATCTTATTCAAGAAGGGGTACAACGGGGACCCCTGAGGTGTCTGGGACCAAGGAAGTCAGAGAAGTAGTCAGAGAAGTCCATTCCGGTGATTGTGGGAGTCGCCCAGGAAAAAGAAGACTTTACAAGCAGTTGCTACTATTAGGATAGTATTGGCCAACAATGAAAAGGGACTCCGAGGAACTAGTCAAAACTTGCCATGCCTGAAATACTTGGAGATGCAATTCATACTCACCCAAATGTACTGTAGGACATGGTGACACCATGGCCTTTCCACACTTGGGGGCTTGATCTCATAAGGCCTATAAACCCCCTTCTAATGGTTACATATGGATCGTAGCAGCCACCGAATACTTTACAAAATGGGTAGGAGCTATCCCTTTGAAAAAAGCTACTGGAGCAGCCGTAACAAACTTCATTCAAGAGCACATTATTACAAGGTTCGGAATCCCCAAGAAACTGATCAGTGACAATGGGACCCCGTTCATAAAAAAAGATATGAAGAGTCTGACTGAGGTGTATTGCATCAAGCATAGAAGGTCCACGCCATACTACCCATAGGGAAATGGCCAGGCTGAGGCCACTAATAGGGTGATATTAAAGATCCTTAAAAAGATGAAGCATAAGTATGGGGGAAAATGGAGTGACCACTTGACAGATGTACTATGAGCATGCAAAAGCTCCGTAAAGACAGCCACAGGATTCTCGCCATTTTCCCTAGTCTATGGGACAGAAAACATCAATCCTGTGGAGTTAGTTGTCCCTACACCAAGAGTAGTACTTGAAGAAAACCAGGAGGACACCAAGTACACAATCAATGAAAGAAGACTGGCAGATCTAGAATAGGCAGAGGAAGAAAGAGAACTGGCTAGAAGGAGAAGCCAGAGGTACTAGCAAAGGATGACTAGGGCGTATGTGTTAGGATTAGTGCCCTTAAATCCTATTATTTGATGCTATGTATGATATTATGTATGACTTAATATTGTGATTGATAAAGTTATTTTATTATTATCTAAAATAATGGTAACAAGAATATGAGACATTATCATATAGTCCATGAGATGCATTGTATGTGATTTATGTGAAAAGTCACAGAAGATGTAAATCACAAGTTCTTTGTAAACTTAGAATTTATAGTTCGTAGTCGGTGATGAAATTGGGCATTTTATCTACGAAGAATATAACATATCAACTAAGATGATTTGTCTTGATCATGGAAGTAGAGACTTCTAGTTGATATGTTTATATGTTTTAAGAGTTAAGACATATTGAACAAGACCACTATGAGATTTATTATTCTCCTAACGACTGTCAAATGAATAATAAATTTCACGACTTCTGTTTGCATGAACTCTTAATCCTAAGAGAATAATGGACTTGATCATGAGGTATAGGTTGCTTTAATATATCAGGGGTGAGATCTACAGTGACGGTCAAAACCTCAGTATGTTGGGCAGCCACATTTAGTGTTGATGGAACATATATTCTCAAGATGGAATTCATAGTCTCTTGATGGAGATATAAAATATTATCTTGAGATAAGTTTAATGAGTTCAGTTATTCAGAGAGTTAGGTCTAACCCCTTTAGTAAGAAATTACTAAAGTATATATTTATAAATTGGATTTCATAAATATATAATGAATAACTTTAAAGGATTAAACCGGGTACTCAAGGATAAGATGTAGTAATTTACAAAGTGGCAGTCTACATTTATGACTTTGTGTTACTATGAATATTTTATGAAGGGGTTGCATGTATAATAAAGTCTTGGGATATAATTTATTAATAAGGTCTAGAGTGCAATTATATTTATATAGTGGTATTAAATATAATTAATGGTAACTTTGGATTTGTCAAGAGTTGACGAACAAGCCTAAGGCCCATTGAAGCTAGTGTCTTATTGGTCCCTTTTGATCCCACTCTAAGCTACACACTAAAGCCCAATTAGAAAAGCCCAATAGGCCAACCCAATTAGATAATCAGTGAGTTATAAAGGGAGAAACATACAGAATTTTTATTAGTGAAATAAGAAACGATGTGTGAGAGAGTGTGAGACACATTTTCATTCTCCATTTGAAAACTGATTGAGAGACCACACATCTTGGGCATAAAGTGGAATTGGAGTGAAGATTAAAAGTGTTCCCAAGTGCTTCTAATCTTTGTTTTGAATTTCTCCACACCAAGGTACACTATCTTGTTCTTAAATTCTGAAATTTACATAGTGCACGTTATCTATCATGAATGAAATAGATCCTTGTTTGTTGCTTCCGTTATGTGTTTTGTATGAGATACGAAACTAGTTTTTCCCTTCGATATGCGCAAGCAGTACACCCAAGGGCCTTCACTGAAGGACAGTTGGTACTAAGAACAGCAGAACATGTAAGAAGAAACCTCCCAGGGCACTCCAAATTTGCCCCGAAGTGGGAATGACCCTACATCATTAGAGAAGCCCATGATAGTGGGTATTACTACCTCACAAAGGAAGATGGAACAGTCCTAACAAAGCCCATAAATGGGAAATGGCTAAAATAGTACTATGCATAGGAAAACAATGATCTCAATACGTTGGGACCTCTTTTTTCTTTTTCTCCAGTCCGCCAAGTATTTTTCATCTTTCCTTTTTCTTTTGTCATGAATTTTGTTTAAGTAGCATTATCCAAGAACCCATGATAGGAAAGCACTATGGGTTTCTAACTATTTTGACATCTCTTCTGTGTTTTTTAAGATTGGCAACTATGTTTTGATTCAATGAAACCTCTTTTATTTCCTTTAAAATTATAGTCAAACTAAATACTGCAAAGTCCAAACATGGGCAAACTTGGGGAGGTTACCTGGACCGATGCAAAAACAAAAACAAAAAAAAAACTCTGGCATACGATCCAGGACCCACACCATAGTTAGTCCAAAAGTACATGGCTTAGGACCACGGGTACCAAAAAAAAAAAATAAGTACCCGGGATACCTAGTCCAGTATTTGGCAAAAGGAAACCTGATTGGTTCACAATTTGGGACCTCCTAAAAAAAGGGGGGGAGGGGGGAGAAAGAGAGCACCCAACGTACCCAATTCAGCACCTGAGCAGTAAAGTGATCACCAAGGTACCTGGTCCGGGCTCTACAATAAGACTTGTAAGGACCATGGTCCAAGACTCGATATATATATATATATATATATATATATATATATATATATATAATAAAATAAAAACAACAACAACAACAACAAAACCATGTACACAAAAAAAAGGGAAAAGAAACAAATCCATATGCTATTGAGAAGCAGAAGCAGTCCTAAAAAAAAAAAAAAAAAAAAAAAAAAAAAAAAAGAGGATACAAATGCAGGTCCATATTATAGAAAAAAGGAAGAAAAGCCAGAAACAGTGTCCAAGAAAAAGGAGAGATAAAACTTATACAGCCCAAACAATTTGGACAAAAAAAAAAAAAACACATCTAAACTAGCTAAAAAAAAGGGAAGGGGCTAAGGAACAAGGCCGGTCAGCAAGGAACTGTCTAGAGAAATGGCAGGGACAGCTGAAGGAGAAAGAACCCTTTGCCTTTTGGACTTTAAATCCTGCAGGACCTTATGGGCATGAGCTAGAGCCTCCTCAATCACAGCAATCTCAGCATCTATGCTCCTGGAAACCAACCTCTAGAATAGCACGTGGGCCAGTAAGCGCAAATGCTTCAACAAGAAGGACAGGTTGAACTTTGCCTCTAAAAGATCCTGCACCACTCCCCTCCATTCCAAAAGCTTCTCTTCAGATAGGAGTCAAGGGAGGAATTCCTCAAGGAAACCAGCACAGCACATAGTAGCTCCATCAGCATGTTACCCAGAAACATACCTCCCCTAAAGCCACTGGTAAAGTCTCCATGGGCTTTGAGCAACCCCTCCAGCAATGGTAGACCCTCCACAGGCACGGAGAAACGCAGGAAGTTTCCATAGGAAGGCCCAAAGCGATGAAAATGACTCGCAGGAAGGTTATTAAACTCCAAAACATCAAAACGAGCCAGGAAGGCAGGAAGCCCCGAGTCAGAATCTGAAACAACTGCTTTTGAAGTTTCCCCCATAGGTACATCTCCACTTGTAGGTGTTAAAGAACTCTCAATCTACTGGATAGTTCGAGGGGTCCTTGCTTGAGATTTAGCAATCTGAGCAGATCCCACAGCCGCTTCAAGAACCACAAACTAAGGATCTCCAGCACCTGTGTTAACACCTGCAAGAACGGGCATAATTCAATAGGAAGAATGGAGCCAAGAAAGAAAGAGGCAAAGTAAAAAAAAAAAAAAAGGTGAAGGCAAAAAAAAAAAAAAGAGAAGGGAAAGAACCTGTATCGATTTTCTGTGGTGGAACTTCCTCCTCTTATTCCTCTGATTTCTTGGAGGACTCTGTGAAAGAACACGCAGCACGTTGAAGAAAGTGTGAGGAAACCTTAGAAAAATGGCTAAAAGAAGGAAAGGATACTAGGGCCTTCGCCATAGGAGGAAGAGGCAAGGGAAGAGTACAAAAGGAGGAATGAGAAGGAAGCACAGTAAAGGGAGATCAACACGCACCTTCAAAACCTTCTAATTCCAAAGAAGGAGCAACCTCAGGGGCAGATCAAGCACTGGTTTGACCTAACAAAGAGAAGAGAAGAGAGGAAGTCTAAAAAAAATATATAGACAAGATTAAGCGTTTTATAAGAGAAGAGTGAGGGCTTACCTGTTTGAACGGATGGAGACGCGCCCCCCGAGGGTTCTTTACTTACCGTAGGATCAGGCAACACAGTTTTGGCAGGACTGGAAGTCTACCCAGGCTAGGGGTCTTGGGAAGCAAGGGGTTGAGGGGCCTTAGGATCCTAAGTAGCCAGAGGAGCAGCAAATGGAGTAGATTGGACATCCTGCATTAGCTGCCTGGTTTCCTCAGTTACACCACCACCAAGGGCCTCCTCTTCCACACCTAAAAAACCAGAAGAAGAAGCAGTAACCACTACTTCTTCCAAAGTCCTACCTGCCACGGGAGTAGACACTTCCACCTACAAAATATAGGTTTAAGTATACAGTACAAAAAAGGGGGGGGGGGGAAGAAACAAATAGAGAAATGCATGAAGAGGGCCATACCACGTCATCACCAGACGATTAACTCCTGCCTTTCTTGAGGTCTGACTTGCGCTTGGATTGCAAGGAAGAAAATGGTCACGCATTAGTTAAAAGAGAAAGAAAGGCACTGCAACAACAATGACAAACCACCATAAAAAAATAAAAGAGAGAATAAGGAAAAAGGCCTTGCCCTTCTCTCTCTCTCTGTACAGAACCTCCAATGGTCTTTTGTTTACTACAAGTACGCCCAGAGGGTCCTAGAGGAGATTGGGGTACAAGATCAAAGGATCCCAAAGAACCTTGGGCTGAAGAACTCACAGGAACCTGAGAGAGAGAGGACTCTACCTTAGTCTTTACTCGAGACTTAGAGGCTAAAGAACGCCCAACTTCTTTTCCCACTGCAAGGGAACTCACTCTCTCGGGTTCCTCAAAAATTACCAACTGATTCTGGGACCTCACAATTTTTCTTTTCTTAGTTTCAGAGCCAATCTCAACACCTTCTTCAAGTTCAACCTGCTTGGCCTTCTCCTTCTTAATCTTTTTCTCTTTGACTTTACCTATGGGAGTAACAACCCCAATTTCCTCTACTACCCCTCTTTTAATTGGCACTTCGAAGGAAGCACCAACAATGAGGTCACATCCTGACCACTATTCCGGAAAATACTAAGCATAGCACACCCAACCACCCCTGGAAGCATGCCACTTTGCGAACCCTATCTTGCTACTTACGGCAGCAGATACAATACCAACAGTAGGAAGGGACAAGTGCCTATTGGATGTTAGAGCAGAAAGAATAATAGGGCTAGGAACTCTCCCAATTGTGCCAGAACCCACATAATCAACAAAGGATTCTTGTACTTTTCTCCAATACCCAACAAAACCATCGGAGGCAAAGACTCCGCTCTGAGAGTTAGGCACCACAGACTAAGGACTTCTACGCGACCAATAGGAGTAGGTTTGAGGTCTCAAGAATGGGTCCAGAGAAGGGAGGGAAGGTACTACATCCTTAAACACAAGAGGGATATCCTAATCAAAGCCAAACTGTCGAAGTACCCAATATGCTGAGTAGTGGGTATACCTGGGGCCACTTGAGGAGGGCACTGGAAGCCATGAAGGACTAACACAAGCCAAGTAGGCTAGGCTGCTTTCATCACCAAGACATAAGTCAAAAGTGTTCCCTGGAGAATTAAGAAAGGAAGCTAATACAGAGTCACAAGCAAACCCGTGGCTCTACTCCCGAGGAGATCGCCACTTTAAGTGCCCTGCCTGATCAAATAATTCGACCTGCTTGAGACCACCACCTTTCAAACTAGCCCAACAAAAGACAATGGGGTAACTATCAATAGAACTACCACATAGAACTTTAACTACATCAGGGGATCCCTCAAACTTATCTTTTACAAATTTCAAATTCCTACACTTTGCTAAAGTAACCGAAGAACAGTCCCACATAAATACCTGGAGAATGGCACAGTGGAAGGACGAGGTGATGGCATAGCAAAAGTCACCTTCAACCTCGTCTTCGTCAAGTAGATCCAGTTGAGAATAAACATGGCCCAAAAACATGGGGGCTAGAGGATACTAAGCACCCTGGGCCATCCTGATCACCAATGAGAAGAAAACGGATTTAATCCCATACCCGGGGAACTCACTAAATATGAATTTGCTGAGACAGAGTACCAGGAACCTAGCTCGCCTGATCTCCTTGTCTTTCTCCTGCGAAAGATTCATAAACCATCTACCCATTCTAGCCGGTTTCCCGCCAGGAGAAGCACCACGCCCACCAAAATGGGCATATAACCCATCTTCCACCTCGAAATCCTCGTCGGAAAGATTGATGGCAAAAGGATTCTCATCTCCAAACACTGGAAGAAGGAAGTTGTTGACCACATCTTCCAAGGTGATCGTAAGCTCACCAACAGAAAAGAATAATGTATGAAGGGAAAGGCACCAACGGCGTACCAAGTGCCTGAAACCCTTAGCATCTCTGAAACCTTCAAGATTCCTGGAAATTGCCACTACCTTCAGGATCCCAGCACGCTCCAGATAGCCTACGAACTCCCCATCAGAGAGTTCTTTATCCACCTAAATAGGACAACCAGAGATCCTCCTAAGGACAAAATTGAAGAAAATAGAGACCGCCTCGCAAGATCCCTACCTAATCTGGAGATCTAAAATCTCTCTTGGGTCTGGTACCTGAGTGAAACTGGAAAAACCGGCCTCACCAGAGAGTACCCAAGCATGAGAAGATGGAGGGGCCTCGCCATGAGACGCCCCAGGGAAGAACAGGCTGGCAGTGTACCAAGGGTCCCGTAAAGGAAAGGCAGGATGCTTTGTGACTCCCTGTGACTCGTCCTGCGCAGAACTAGAGGAGCCCTCACCTAAGGGCTGGGAGTACACTCCCTCCTTTTTCGTGATGAAGAGGAAGCCATCGGAACGGCGGGCATGTTGGAAATAGAGAGGTCGAAGAATGGAGAGCACAGGGATAAAAAAGGCAAGAAGGCAAATTAACTAAAAGAAAAGAGATAAGCTTGAGAATGAAAAGCTCCGGAAAAAAATACATATATATGCAGTAATCGCAATAATGCCACCAAAAGCAGTTAGGGAAGACAATGTATGGAAAGACGCGCCAGTTGCCAAATTTAATTTCAAGGAAGAAAGTTATTGGCAGTTATTAATGGGAGTTACAAGGAACAAGAAAAGTGGAGGGAGGAAGTTTTTTCTTTTCTCACTCTTTTTTTTTTTAAATGAAAAAAAGGTTTAACTGCCACGTCCCATATAAAAAGGGAGGAAGTTGCAACGTTTAAAGAAGACCAGGGTACTCAAAGTCAGTAAGAAGTTAGGACCCTGAAAGAAGAAAGAAGAAAGAAGAGAACTTGAGGATGGTCAAAATAACGAAAAGGGAAGTTCTATGGGAACTCAAACTTGACATTACTCATCGTGGGCTGTAGGCAACCCACGAGCTTGGGGGGCTAAATGTTGAGGTCTAAAAAAAATCATGATAAAAGGCCCAACAAATGGCACATTGGGCCAACTCGTGGGAAGTAAAAAATCGAGGAAAGAAGATTGGGCTTACAAAAGAAAGAAGGATGATAGGTCTGAGGCCCTAGATCCGTGAAGAGGCAAGGTTTAAAGTCCATAAAACAAAGGGAGAAAGGAAAGAAGTCAGCATGCCAGGATCAGAGAAACCAAAGAAAAGGGGCTAGGCCAGGACACCAAAGACTACCTGGGACCTCTGGGTGTGCAGCACGGCCAAGGTAGGATTAAGACAACTCATAGAAGGGTCAAAAGGGACCAGGAACGAAAGGCAGATAGGTCCTTTCTCGAAGCACTCAGCGATGCAGCACAAAGTCTGAGGGCTTGGAGAGCAACGACTCAGGAACAAGAGGTCAATGCCTCGAGGAACCCAGAAAAGAGATCCATGAAAGGAAATAGCTGGGGAAACCTTCAATTTGGCAGAAGAGGACTTGGCCTACTGGGAAAAATGACAAAAGGGCGGCGGCTAAAAGGGGGGCTAAGCCTGAAAAGAGAAGATAGAGAAAAAAAACTTGGAGGGAGCAAAGTTAAAGGTCAGCTCCCCCAAAGGCACCTCAGAACGGAAGGTCAGCAAGACACTTTTGAAGGGAAAAAAAAAACCAAAAGAAGAGAACTATGGGAAAGAAGGAAAGAATCGGTCGTTAAAAGGGCTGGAACAAACAGGGGGCTCTGGGACCCAGGGAGCCAAGGGGGAAGAATCAATGGTACCTCGGAACCCTAAAGTAACACTATAAAAGGGAGAAGCAACCAACGTTGAAGGGCATTCAGCAATAGGGAAATCATATAGAATCATTAAAAGAAAACTCTGTAAAATTCAAAGAAAATAGGGAAATATCTCCCGGTATCCCAGAAATAGCCACTACAGTACATACTTGGATTCAAAAGAATTCAAACTTTGCAAGTCTTAGAGGTTTCAATAGTCATCTAAGTCTGTAATTTTTGAGCTTATTTGAACCTTGCATTACGTCTTAGTGAGCACATTGTCATCCATAATTAAGAAAACTAATGAAGTACTTGTTATTGATTTGAGGATCCCGAATAATTATTGTTGTGTTTTCTTTATTACATTTTTCTTCCTTTACTGTTTTCTTGTTGATTGATACACATATTCTCACTTGCTAGTGTATACTTATTGCAGGAGTCTTGCCCTGCGCACCACTTGGCCTATAAACAGTCCATTTAGCTATAGTGAACCAAGCCCAGGTCCTTCAAACTACAACTAGAGGGTCTGAGATCCTTGTTTAAGCTTGGGCCTGGATACTGACTGAAAAATAGACTCTCACATTGATCAATAAATATTCTCACTTGCTAGTGTGTACGTATTGCAAAATTCTTGCCCTGTGCACCACTTGGTTTGTAAATAGCCCATTTAGTTGTGGTAAACCAAGCCCAGCTCCCCCAAACTACAACTGGAGGGTCCGGGGTCCCTATTTAAGCTTGGGCCTGAATACTAACCAAAAATTGACCTTCACACAAGGCATAATTAAAGGTTCCCAAACTTCTTATACCCAATCCCCCAACTTGCAAAGGCTTACAGATCTTGGCCCATTAAACTAAATGAATTTTGGGTTCACCACCAATCCTATTTCACAGAAAATCTCACTGTAATTTCTCCATACGCTTTGCCACCTTACCCGGTAAAGGGAGAAGGGAAAGGAAGTATGTAGGTAAAGACGAGAGTGAGCTTTTAATAAGTGTCACCTTACCCCTTTAGATAAATTTAGTCTCTTCCAACCTGCTAATCTCCTCTCCATTCTCTTTAGGATAGGATTCCAAACAAATAAATCCTTAAACTTAGCACCTAATGGACGGCCCAAATATTTTAAGGGCAAAGAAGACTGCCCACACCCCAATAGACCCACCAAAGCCTCCATATTGTGCACCACATACGTGTCTTGTGAGACAAGTAAGGAAAAGTGAGTAAAACATATGATCATGCAAGCAAATAGAGAAATAGGTACAAATAAAGGCAAACAACTAATGGCATCAAGCTCAACATCAACATATGAATATAGAGAGCATCATATCAAGGAAATCTAAGTGTGTGTATGTGCATACCCAATCATGGATGTGTACAAGACACATTCATCTGGATACCAACCAAGATTGGAAACTTTGTTCGAGATGAGTGACTGAGTATTATGAGAAAATATTATTAATTGAAGTGAAAAGTTTCATTAACTTTTGAGTAGTTTCCTTTGTTAGACTTAGATGGTCTTGATACATCATGGATGATCGTGCATATTTTAAGGATCAACTTGAATCTTGATTAACTGAGAACGGATTGATTTTTTACTTTTATGTTACCATTTAAGTTAAAATTAATTACCTTGAAACTTGTTAATATACTTTCCTTATGTTTGAATAGTAAACTAATTTTCAAAAGGGATGCTAATTGGCTTTGACTTTTAGAAAAATATTTAGCATTTATGAGTTGAAAGTCTTCCTTAAATATCTCTAACTCTTTTATTTACCTTGTGGGGTTCAAATCGGAATTAAAGAGTAGATGAGAGAGGAAAGAGAAAATGCTTTAGGTGTGTTTGTTTGGAGGTGAAATAAGGTGGATGAAAAACTTTGAAAAGAACATGGGAAGGAAAACTTTTTCAGAGTGTGTTTAGTCGAGTGGGGAGGAAGAAAAATAGATGATGGGGCCTAAGTGTTTTTTTCCTAGATCCACCAAAAAGTTTTTTCCTCAAAATGAAAAGAAAATTGAAGGGAGAAATTGGGCATTATCTTTGGATGAAAATGCCCATGTGACTCTTCTTCATTCTTTTTTTCTTTTTCTTTTTTTTCCTCTTGGACGTTGCCTGCCTCTTTTTCTTTTTTTTCCTTTTTTCTTTTGATTTATTGGGCAAGTGTTTGTCTAATATTCTTTTTCTTTTCTTTTCTTTTCTTTTGCTTTCTTTTGTGCTTTTTTTTTTTTTAGTTTAGATGTGATTCTTTTTTTATGGACACGATTTTTATTTTTTAATAAATTTAGGTGACTGATTTTTTTTTTTTTTTTGCTTGTTTATCACTTTTTTTGTTTTAATTGGGTATCATTTTTAATAAGGGTATATACGTAAATTTATACAAATTTATTTTTTCTATCTATCCATTTTTTCACTCCCAACCAAACAAAAATGAGAGAAATTAAAATCTTTTCTATCCTTTCACTTTCTATCATCCCACCATTTTCTATCCTCCCACTTTTTCACCCCTCCAACCAAATAGACCCTTAGGGTTTTATATTCCAATAGAAGAAAGAAAAGGGGAGATCTTTAAATGTTTTGGGTTTTATTACATATAATGCAAAAATAAACAAGACAAGACAAAATATATATATATTTAAAACAAATAAATCAGTTCAGGAAAGATAATAAAACGTGAATTTAAAACTGATAAAGTAAGGAAAAAAATAAATAAATAAAATAAATAAATAAAATGAAGAAGAGGAAGAAGAGAGAGAGAAGGAAAGAAATCTGGTTAGGCGAAGGTTACAGCAAACGATACCTCACCCGAAGTCTAAACTAACAATCACACTTTTGAGGACATGATAAAATTTATATACTCCGATCCACTGTATTGATTTCTAATCATGATATATAATTGCAGGGTGAGAGGATTGTGAATCATCCAAATTTGTGAAATAAATAGACTAAATCAATTTTTTTTTTTTTTTTTTCTATTACTTCTACCACTACCACCAAAAAAAAAGTTAATGTTCTACGATAAGCAAGCCATATTTGTGGAGTCCATAATTGCTGAAAATAATATACGAATTGGTGGTCATAGAGGCACTTCTATTTTCTATCTTCTATGTAAAAATTCCACAATAAAATCATAAAAGTGTGTAACAGTTTGTGTGCAAGTTTAATCATACAATAAAGTAAATATCTAACATATATGACACAACACAACGTAATAAGCAGACTAAATATGACTAATAATATAAATTTATTCTGATTCGAAAGAGGGAGAACACTCAAGCACTCACCAATTGGATCAGTCTGCGATGAGGCTGGGAGCCACAGGTGGTCGTTGGAGCCTTGGGTGGATCTCCTCCATTTAATGTGGTGAATCTAGCGAGGCGTGACGCCATGCAAAGGCCAGGCGGCGGGATTTTTTTTGAGGTTTAAGTAGTAACCAGTAAGGGATTATATACTTATATAGGTATTTTGGACAATTTTTTAGAAATCAGAAAATTTTGTGTGTATTTATTTTGTATTAGGACTGTCCAGGGGCCAAGGAACATAGGCCAGATTTTTTTTTTTTTTTGGGTTTGTTTGTACTAATACAAATTTTTATGGGTAAAGGTAATTTGTTTGAAATACAAAATTAAATGGCTATAGAAGCTGTGTTTAGAGAGCTGATCATTGAAGGTGATAACGCTGGTGTCATGCAAAGCTTGCATTTCCCACGACCTCATAGATCAAGACTCGGGGGTATTTTTTGTTTGAAATACAACAAGTGTTACAAGTCACATTCGTGCAACTGATCCATGCACAGGCAACATGGTAGCACATTCTCTGGCTAGTTTGTGGTAGAAGATTAGTTTGGTTACAAGAATTCCCACCTCCATAACTCGATATATTACCAAAAATGGTCGGATTTTACGTTGGAAAATCCACCACCAACTGAACTGGCTGAATTGCTTCTAGTCATTTCAGATAAACAGAGGTTGGATTATTACTTTGGAACAAGATTAAGAGTAAAACTTGTAGCAAGTGTGTACTTACACGAGTGCAACAACTAAAATCATGTGATGAATACATGATTTCCAACTTAAAATCGTGTCTTTAACTTATGATTTTAAATATTTTTGCACCTGTGCGTATAAATATGTATACAAGTTGGTGTGCGTAATTAACATTGTCATTTAAATAAGTTTAAAGTAGTTTTAAAATAGAAGAATATTTGGCACAAAATTAAAGCAGATTTAAAATCTAGTTAGTGTTATGACCGTGAGATGCATGGTCCAATTAAGAATTATATGTAAATAAATCAAAATTATATTAATAATTAGGGTTCACATGATTTTTAAAATAAAATAAAATAAATAAATAAGCTATTGATTTTTTTTTTTTTTTGGTAAACAACATTTGGAATTAACTCAAAACAATCAGTCTATTACAATAACCAATGCCAGCTTTATCACTAGCTAGCATCTTAGCCACCGCATCCGATGGGTTAGACCAAAAAAAAAAATCTATTACATCAAGTTCAACACCCATTCTTGCTAACCGGTCAGCACAACCATTTGTCTCCCTAAACACGTGCGCCACGGAAGAGTTAGGAAATATCTTAATCAAGTTCCTACATTTAGTCAAGAGAGGTTCAAGCATTAGATCGACCATTGAAGGCCTTGAAACAAGCTTCACAATAAACTCAGCATCCATTTCAATACAAATTTTCTCAATCCCCATTTGCTTTGCCAAGGTGAGCCCATCCTTTAGAGCCCACAGTTCTGCAATGACGCTTGAAGTGCTTCCCAGCTTCCTAGCAAAACCAAAAGCTATTGATTTTAGGTTGTATAAAACACACTCATATGTATATATTGAGCCACTTTGTACAAATATTAAATTTCTTGTCAATATAATTTTAATTTAAGAAGAATTTTTAATTTCTTGCGATGTTGTGGTAAAGTTTTGTGCAGAATAATCTATTGATAATCGAATTTTAATATACAATAAACTATTTTAATAATTAATAAGAGTGTATTACTTGTAGAATTTTAGTTAAAGTAAAATTTTAAATTTTTTTAAATTTAAGAAATAGAGTTCTATTTAGAGTAAATTATTGGTAATAGTATTTAATTTCGGCAAGGACAAAGTTTAGCATAAGACTGCAAACTTACTCAATATCTTTTTATTAGAGGTGAATTTTGACAAATACACCATTGAATTACATCTTCTTCTTATATCATCTATACTTAAAAAAATTCTAGAAAATTAAAGATCAATAACTATGTCATCAATAAATTGTTTCAATGGCGAGTTTTTGTAGTTTAAAATTATACATAAAATATAAACTTATAGATCAAATAGTAAATAATATCCACTTGACACAAAATTTGATATGTGTCTTAAAAGCATAAAGAATATGCAATTCAATGGCTAGATTTTCAAAATATATAGTAATGTTTATTTTATTAACTAAGGTTGTAACCTTAAGTTACAACCAATTTTGTAATTAAACTTTGTCCTTTCGGTAAACTATATGCTTGTCCCAAAGCCAAGATAATTGCTCACCAATTTCCAAGATCCAACTTTTATTATATAGTAGCAATTTTTTTATTTTATTTTTTTGGAGAAACATATATAGCAGCAACTTGAAGGCCTATTTGTTGCAGGTTTTGACCATGAACTTATAAAAATATATAATTGTAATAAAATATAATAACTAAATGAATAATTATTAGCAATAAGTTCAATATTTAACTTGATGTTAAGTATATCTCACATTCTTGTAAGTCTTTCTAAGTATCAAAGTAATATCTAAGAATAGTATCAGCATGTACACTCTAACTTGATCAAAAAAAAAAAATCTAACATCCTATCCAATATAAATTTAACCTATAAGTAACTAACGGTGGTCACTCTACAAGTATAAGTGTTTGTGAGGTGTGAAGGGAAAGGGCCGGGGTTCAAGTCTCTAAAAGGGAGACTCACACACATATACACTTAGATTAAGCTAGAGTAGAAATTTTATCTTGTAAAAAAAAA